>JAQGBT010000694.1:0-44393 GCA_034698585.1 Disparrhopalites patrizii | reverse complement strand
GAGGGACAGTTACCCAGGTGTGACATAATACACAGGGCATCTCTCGGGTATGCCATGGGCTAAAACCTAACTATATATGCTATAAAACATGAGTAGCTATTTTCCAATTCTCCCGGCGTACAACTCATGTCTGAATTTATCGGCCAAATTCCATCAGCCGATATCCCCGCGCCAGGGAACGTATGGAGATCATGTTTCGCCGTTTCCCGATCGCCTCAGGGAACACCAGAGCGTTTCCAGGTTTGCTCATAGGCGATTACACTTCTTTTCACTAAATTCTCACAGAGTATGTACGCAATTATCTCCAATTCAATTTTCCAGTTTTTTTAAAATTTCGTCTCTGTTCACCGGAAATAAGCCAAAACTTTTAAAAAATTGGCGCCGTTTCTGCTGACGTAAAGCCAATAATTATTGGATTACAATTAAATTTGGTACACGTATGAGGAATACCAGTGTCAACAATGATATTTTTCAGTTTTTCCATTTTCGCCTCTGTTCGCCAGAAATGTACCAAAAACCACGGCATGTGGCGTTCTTCCGGTGAAAGCAGTGGAAATAAAAAGATTAAAAAAGTTTAATCTAGAAAATTCTATTTTACATAAGTGCTTTGCGCCAAAATAAAACAATTATTAGCTTTACGCCAGCGAAATGAGCAAAAATAACACAGTTTTTAGCCTATTTCCGGCGAACGGAGGCGAAACTGCAAAAACTGAAAAATTAAGTTGTAGATAATTGTAGTTTACATGTCATGTGAGAATTTCATGTAAACAGGTGTAATCGCCTATGTGGAAACCTGGAAACGCTCTGGTGTTCCTTGAGGCGATCGGAAAACGGCGAAACAAGATTAACGTGTGCTTCCTGGCGCGAGGATATCGCCTGACGGAGTGCAACTGTGTTTATACAACACAGTCGCAGTACACTTGTAACATTTGTATGCACGACAATGCATATAAACCTTAGCATTTGTTCCGCAATATTTTGGGAGAGTTGAAACAAAAAAATTCAGCGGGGCTGTAGCTCTAAGGCCTCTTCAATAGTTCTCGCAGGATCTCAGTGCTTACAAGGAGTTTGAGGCATCTCCTCACAACAATGACATGAAAATCAGGGCACGTTCCAAAGAGATTCAGGTCAGGAGAGGTGTAAAAAAAAAAAGAAGGAGTCGCCATTCGGCCAGGTCTATAGCGTGCCATAGGAAAGGAGAAACATAATTTATGAACTGTCCCCATGAGTGAAGTTAGTGCGTGCGGAGGGGCTTGTTGTTTCCAATGAGTTTTCTTTCACTTTTCCCAATAAATGCACTTGCTCCTTCCATATACATATAATGGAAGTTGAAATTGAAAACTTGACTTGCAGACGTCAAAGTTGAAAGGCACGGAGAGAGCGCGTGATGTGTGTTAGTGTGTAGGAGAAAGTGTAATAAAGGAAGGGGGCAGAATCAGGGAGAGAGCGAAAGGGAGAAAGTGAGAGAAAGAACTTCTTGCTACTCTTCTCGGGAAGAGAGAACTAGACCAGAAAGTAATTTAATACAACGTCATAAAAAAAAGTCCCCCATCTACACAGTGGAAGGTGTTTCAAGGACCAAAAAAAAAAAAAGAGAGAGAGAGAGAGAGAGAAAGGATATCTTTGCACTCTTCAGCCCCTCCATGGAGTGAATGCTCACTTAACTTTTATCATATGTGCGTAGCCGAGACACTTGAGAGCTTTATTATTCAATATTAATTTTCTCTCCCTTCCTCCGTCCTTTTTCAGTCACTTTCTCCTTCAATATCAGTCACTTTAATATTTGCTTTCGTCCAAAGTTTCATATATGCTCTTTTAGTCTTTTCCTTTCTCCTTTATTATTATTTTTTTTGTATCAGCTCCTTTTTTTTTGAGTTTAAACGTTTCCTTTGGAAGTGAGGCAGAAACTTGATACATGGAATAAATCATGGTAGAAGGACTCTCTCAGGAAGCGTGGGATGGCTGTAAATCACGTGATTCCGTCCACAACGCCCTACCTACCAACTTTTCACCTTTCTCATTAAGATGGTTCATTATCAACCGGGCTTTACCCACTCAGGACTTTCATCTTTCACTCCACCGTTTCTTCCCGTAGTTACAATTACAACGGGGAAAGATGTGTTTGGAAACCAAGGGAAAAATGGGAATGCTGAACAACGGCTCTTCTGGTCATTTTTATACACTTTTGAAATTTATCTTCATCAAAAAACTACGGTCTTTCCCCGTTTCTAGTAATTTCCGTAGGAGCGTAGAAGCGGGGCGAGTTTCTTCCCTTTCACACGCATAAACAACATTTAGGTTGATCTGTAGTACTTTCTCCTAGCACGTAAGGCCCGAATAACATAGTCGTTGGACTGTCTTGCTCAACGTTCCTCACATACGTTGTAATCTGGAAATACGGCATTTTGGAAGTACCAAGAAATATTTGCTGCCTCTAACAAAATAATTTCTCGGCAAAGTAACGTGTTACTTTCTTTTCTGAGTTCGTTCCTCCTAACTTGAACTAACGAGAGGGAAAGTGAAAGGGCTACAAGCGTTAGAGACATTCGTTTAAACAAAGCATGAGGGGATGAGTTACATTTAAATGCGTTTACGTTTGGAATTAGTTAAAAAACTGATACCGGCTTTGAATGTTTTGTCCGATCCCACTGACGGCAAATGCTAAGTGGCACGTGCAGAAGCACATTATGGATGCAAAAACTGTCATAAATTTTGGAATACAAAAGTTGGTGGAAAGTAGGTCCGAGAATGCAGGCGGACATCGTGTGTGCTTTATAAATTTATTATAGCACCACACGAGCTTTTCCTGGAAAAGTGGAGTACCCAAAAAACTCCATGGCATATGCCTCTCCATACTTGTGCCGGATGGTCAGTGTATTGTCTATTCCCATTTTGCCTTCCAAAGACGTGCTCTTCAAAATTCCCTGCATCTCCTGGATGAACACATATTGCATAAACAATTTTCAAGGGATGTAATACGAGCGTGCAGACACTATTTTTTCCCACAAAACTTCATTTGTTGTGGCTGGAGGCGGGGGGAAGAAAAAGTTATCTTCACATGATCATCCCTACACTCCATTTGGACAATGTGAACAGGGAAAAGTATACGCTGCTCTGGGCAGTGCGAACATCAAGTTGTTTTTTGGCTCCAGCATTTAGCTGGTGGAAAAGCCATGTGCGGGAAATTCAGAGAGAGGGAGAGAGAGAGAGGAAGAGCTAGCGAAAGAAGAGAGAATGCGAGAGAAATTGAACGATATACAAGGAAAGAAAAAACATTTACAAACCCAGTAGTACATATTAGCAAGATACCCGGCAAACGAGAGAGAAAGGGAATAATAGAGATCAAGAAACTGATATAAGAATGTTTGTGGTGTTATTGTACGCATATGTAAGATATCAAGATATACGCATGTGGAATCAGATCATGTTAGTGATGTAGGAGGAAAACGTACGTGCACTTTTAATAATCAAGTAAATTCTGGTTTCTCTCAACTTTCCCCAACTTTTCCTACGCCCTTCCTTTGAAGTTTTGAAGTGAAGTGTTGGGATGGAAGGGTCAGAGGAAGAATGTCGGAATTGTATACATTTATACAGGAAAGGACGGGAGATGAAGTTGATACGTGGGAATAATTATGAAGGAGAGCTTGTATGAAATAAGTTCCTCCTTTTACGTGTGTGCATCTCAATCCAAAGTTTCGGGGAGACAGACGTCGGTGTAGTTTTGATTTGACTAATAAACTAATTCCTATAGGTATATGTATTCGTGTTGGGGGGTGGAGGGATGTCTATGTTGCCACGAAACACGTGCATATGCATGAAGGTCGGTCACAAACACATGGGCTGTATAAATTAAGATAAAACTCATACGATGCTTAACTTGCCCATTATTTATGTAGCTATTGTTGAGCCCCAAATGTACCTAGTATTTTTGTGTACGTGTGTACCTATATACATTATTTTTGTGTATCTTTTATTTTTGTGCATATATTATTTTCTTGTCCATTATTTTCAGTGGGCGGTGGCAACGGTCTGTACACTCTGTGCCCCCAGAATCCTCCTGGCAACTCGGATGGTGAGCTCCCGAACATCCTCATCAGTGACGAGGACGGGATGATCGAGGGGAAGATAAACACGGTCGTCCCAAAGGTGATCTACACCAACTTCCCCAAAACGGAGGAGGAGCGGGTGAATGCAAGGCGAGATATGGTCATTCAAATGATCGTTGCGGAAGGCGTGAGTGGTGACGAGTTTTAAACAAACAAAAATCCCCAAAAAGTTCTTTGTTGTATCTACCAACCCACCAAAAAAAAAAACAATAGAAGCTGTTCTGCGCTCGTGAGCTTTTTTTGACGTCAGAAAAAAAGACCCTTTCTATCATTTCACTCCACCGCGTGTCTTCGTCAAGAGTCCCCCACAAGACTTCTTCCATCCACACTCACAAAATACACTGGACGACATTACATATGTACATTAGTACATTGACACACATGTTATTTGTTTCCTTTTTTTCGTTTTTCATTTTGAATTATTTTAAAAGCAATACCACACATTCTCTTGTAAGTAGCAATGTTCGCATTCCAGTGCTTTTGGACGTGTGTGCAGTTCTCCTTGTACCTATAGACGTAACGTGAACCTATACACGTGTCTGTCCTGCCGTAGTAGAGATGTTTGTTAGTGTGTTAATGTGTATATGTGTCTATATCTCTCTCTTTGGATGGAGGGAGACATTCATTAGCCAGTGTCTTCCTTCGGACGTGTGTGCTGTCCTTTTCCGTGGGCCTGCTCTCGCTCTTGCTGTTGTTGCTCTTGTCGCTCTTGTTGTTGCTGCTAATGTCCGTCGTGGACATGTGTGTGACCACATCGGACGGAAATTGAACGTCACACTGAGTGCTCACTTTGGTATGTGCAGGGTGTCTGAGACTCCAGACTGCAGAGAGGCCTACATCATCGGGAGAGGAAGGGGTTTTGAGAGGGGAAAAAAGGAGAACAAAAAAAAAAAGAGTCTCTTCTTCTTCATCATCAGCATCATCACCCATGCTCTTTGAATGCAAGAGCCGGTCCTGGTTTTTGAGATGGATCTCTCTCCCTCCCCATTGTCACTCTTTTAGTAGCTCGGTCACGTGGCTTTGTCCTGGCCATGCACATTTAATACTCTTGTCCAAGCCCGTGTGGCCACTGACACAAGAGACGACGAAAGGGCAATGGTAACTAACTGTTTTAACTGCGACCACACTATCCTTCGCGGGGTTGTACCAAAGTAATGGAATTTCCCTTTAATACCACTTTAATGGCAGTATCTTCTCGTGTGCGTGAGAGCTATAGTAATCCATGAGTAGACAGAGGACATGTTGTGGTTGCAGAAATTTGGGGAGAAAGAGAGGAAGGGGGTCAGTTTCAAATTGTGGGATGGTTTCAGTCCCTGTCACTTCTTAGCCTGTTTTAATCAATAGCAAATATGACTTAAACCACTACAGCCATCACGTCCTCACCAGCCACATCCTCCCCTGGATGTCCTGGACTGGACATCCAGTGTTTACACAGTAACATGTGTACCCAACTGTCCTCGTCTTTCTCCCTGTCTTTCTCTCTCCATCTCCGGTTATGAAAACAATGGAAGGTATACAGATCTGTACACATTCATGGGTTGTACAACAGTTCTGCGGTGGACGGAAGTTCAAAAAAAATCCGATTTCCTTATCTCCCTGTTGTGACACAAGTGTCAAGGCCGAAATCCGGAGCCCTTCAAATTAGGTGGAGGAATTTTGTATAGAAGTTGGATGAATAAAATGGATAAATGCACAGGCTCTTTTACCAAAAGCCGCACCGGGTAATGCAGGATAGAGGGCGGTCAAAATAAATGCAATTGATTTTGTGGGAGCAACTGCGGGGGATTTGCTTGGAACGCCTCACCCGGGTAGAACTGGTGTCTCATTAAGGCTCGTAAGAAGAGCCTAATAATGTTTTTTCCCATAGTTAGTTTCCCTTCACAAGTTCGTCAAGCTACTATGTATTGTTCCCATTCCTGCCTAATGGGTGAAATGTTCCCGGGTTCCTTGTGGCTGGTGCAACTAGTTGGGTATAACCCCAGTGTATAAGATGTCTAATTCACAAGGGCTATGATACCACCATCTGGATGCATTACCGCCGTGTGGGTTTCATCAGACTGTAGTGTAACAACAGAATGTAGTAAACACAGTAATTACTGACAGAGCATATAGACTGCGTAATTTTACCCGGGGGTAATATTTAATTTAACCCGCAAGTAATAGTACAAAAGAAAAAAAAAGCAAATGAAGTAACACAAGTGAGAAATGCGTTCTCCCAATCTTTAGCATGCATGTAACATGTCCCTGGGGCTCCGTACGTGCTGTTCACTGGTAACCTCTGCACACGACAGCACAAATGAATATAAATATATATATAATTATCTATACATATATATAAATCATATTTAAATCCGGGCTGTAGATTGACTTGACCCGCTACTACAAAAAAAAACCGAAATTTCAATTCAGTATTACTCCAGAGCGTCCTCTGTTTAGCGCTGTTTAGGAACCCACAGAGCTTTCATTAGGACTGCCCAATTATTATTATGACGATAATCAATAATCATGGTTATGTATAACAGTAGGACTAAAGAGGAGATTTCCGCTCCAGAGATCTCTTGAAATTACAAAAGGGAACTACAAGTATTCGGCATCAAACGGCCATCCTGTATTCTACTTTGGATCTATAAAAGCTCTCTTATACTATTATGTACTCTTCTTCCACTTCATTCATTTCTCTCTCTCTCTCTCTCTATTATCCCTTTTCTCACTAACTTTCTCTCTATTCCCCTTTTTGTCCTACTCTTCGTAGTACTGCCTCAGAATTGTTTAGCTGCGGAGATGGGGAAAAGTTCTCTTTTGTGTTTGGGTAGTGGAGGCAAGTGATTCGAGTGGAGCACTTGTGTGTACTTGGACGACTTGTACTCTTACGACCATCAATGTACTTGAGAGGAAAGAAAGGATGAGAAGAGAAAGAGAAAGCGAGAGAGAGAGAGAGAGAGAAAGTAGTGAGAGAGAAAGTGACAGCCGGAGAGACAGAGAAGTGATGTAGAAATGAGACGTAGAAAATTCGAAGTGTCTATTGGGAAGGGTTGTCTTTACAAAAAGGGTTGTGTGTACGACGCCATTCAAATGATTACTTTTGGGGCAAAATGCTATACTTTTACTACTATTTCCGCTCCTTCTATTTCAACCTGTAGAGAAACGTGGAGGGAGGATATCCACACTAATCATATGGATAAGCTCTAGGGCTATCCCGAACGTTGAGTGACAAGGGAATTGATTCACTTTGAGTTTGAGTATCCATACAAACATGCTATGAGGGAATTCCTCGCTAAAATCCGTTGGCATCCAAATACGTGCATTTAGACTTGTTTAGCGACAAAGGCTAGTTCTCAATCCCATAGCAATTATTTAACGTAACACAAACTGGAAGTATTTAGACGTAAAGATACACAGGGATTTCCCGGAGTTCAGCCCTTCGAATGCTCTTAATATGGACTATATTCGGTTATTTGGGATATTAAGTAAGTGATTAAATTTTAAATGGCATGTGATTGCGATAATAACGATTGTAGGGGATCTCTTCCAAGTGACACAGTTCTTTAGCTAGTGGTCGATTTGCGTTTGATTTATTATTGAGTACACATTTTATTAAATACATGTTAAGTGTGCGTATGCTCCTCTCACTCAAGGACATTTTTGTATTTCATTTCCACTAATTTCTATGGTAGCAAGAATTGACAAGGATAATGAAGCAAAAATTGAAGAAATACAAGAAAGGCACATCTTAACATATGAGTACGTATTATGTAGGTTACACGAATCATTTGATCTGATCCTCTCCCGCACAATTCCAATCAGGGCTGACGACGAGAAATTAATGAGTGCATCGTAGCCATTGGAACCCCAAAATTTTTTCTGTATACCCAAGGGACACAATAATTTCTTATGTACTTATTTGGCAAGAATATTACATACACTGCGGGGACATAAAAAGTGAAGAGAATATGATACTTTCCTTTCCAGCTGCACCCCGTTAAATTCCAAGTTGTGGCTGGAAGAAATGAAAAGTCTAGTCAAAATGTCGGGAATTTTTAATAATAGTAATAAATAATTGGTCCTATTATATTAAATACAGAAGTTACCATCCAGAGTACCTGAAAATACCATTTGTTTTGTGTGTCTACTTGATTTCTCGGACCTGGACAATAATTACATAGTGTTTTGTACATCCAAAAAAGATTAACTCCCAGTTTTGGTTTCATATCAAGTGAATTGTAATTAAGCAGATTATACAAAAACCAAATATAAAAAAAAAAGACCAAAACATTTCGTTCCTTTTGTTGGTGATTCCACACATGCACAATAACAACTTCTCCATGTTGATAATAATTATAATTGGGACAAAGAAATTATTATGAAACCATTATCACTTCCAAAAAAACAATATTCATATAGTATACATATAATATTATACGTATAGATATGTCCTTCATTTATAATGTTGATGTATTCTTATTAACTACGAAAAACATTGATATTTCGGCCTTCGTTATTTGTGCCTACAAGTCTAATATTACACCCCAAGTTTTCTGCGTTTAGATTATTGTGCCATGTGTGTCCGTAGAGAGAAAGAGCTGGGGAAAATGTATCTTTTTTAGTAACTATTTGTGTCGGCTGTCCTGTATTTTGTGTCACATCTATCGAATATTGTATTAATAGTGGATTTTGTGTCTCTGTGTACAGAAAAAAACATACATAACACACATGAATTTCTTCCTCAAAAATGTTTTTACTCTCCCTCTCGCTCACAAGACAAATGTTTTATACATGGCAATAATGGAGGGAGTGAGTGACTAAAACAGAAAAGACATGATCTCTCACTAGTGTGTATTTAAATAATGGTAATTAAATAATCCCCCATCTCATTCCTCTTTATATGCACGTAATATAGGATAGAGAATGCAGGCATTTTCAATTTCTACAGACATTGCTGCATATGGATCGGTATACATACGCATTTTAAGGAGTCTATAATTTTATGTATCTCTATGTAAAATAATATAGTATATGCACAGTGTATACCATTTACATTATGTACTTTCTCTTGGTCAGCTGTATAATAATAAAATGAGGAATTTTCAAGCCGAAGCAACGAAGTGTTGTTCTTTACGGTGGAGTCTCTCACCCCGTAAGAATGATTTTGTTACCAATAATAAATTGACACTTTTACATACATTAATGAGTGTAATGTAAGGTTATTCTTGTTATTGTAATGGACGTTGTAAAGATTATCTGTTTGATACAGAAAAATCTGTAATAATAATACTATTAAAAAGTTGTTATCGCTCTTTCCGCACCGTACTCTTGATGAGTTATATTCCGTGTGGAAACATTTAGCTTGAGCAACAAATTTGTCAAATAGTTGTGACGCGAATTGTGACTCAGAATTCTGCAATTAAGTGTTAACTTCTGCAAAAGGATCCCTCTATTTTGGGTTTATAAATAATATATTTCTCCTATCTCATAATTACCTATATTTCCGCGAACACGCGAATATATTTCTGCTAATTCGTAATTCTATTTCTACTAAATCCATTAACTGGTTATTGTTACTTCATGGGATTCACGAGAATTTAGATCTCGGTAATTATTTGTTGCACAATGAAAGTACAGATATAAATAATGCAAAAGATGGTGTCCAGAAGGAAATGTATGGGAATAACAGTGAATTGCAAAAGATGGGGAAGGCCTTTGTGAGATGCGAGAGTTCCTCCAAGGTCTCCTCCTGGATATTTGATGTGCACTTTTATACTGTCTAGAGAGACTCTTTGATTTGACAACTTTGGACATAAAACTGTGGAGAGTCATCCATGATTTGTAAATCTCTTTTGTTCTCATATAATATGTATGTATACGTACGTATATTTATAATTATATGTATGTATCTATGTGCTCAGTATTTCCATTGCTGTAATATATACGTGGTCAAGATTTTAATACAAATTAGTTTATTACCAGCTGCTCTGCGTCTAAGGAAGCTGGGCGCAGAGGGTTGTGCGTTAAGAGTTTGAAATCAATTAAGCAGCTGGGACTGCTGTCACAGTGGTTGTCACTTGCCATCATTGCCACATGATTTCATAATTCCACCCTCCCGGAAACCCCGCGCTTTTGTGGACTCCAATGTTTTGTTCCTCTTTCTTCCATCCCATCAAGCCGTCACAAGTGTGCACACAAATATTAATGTAGTGTAGTGGAGCCCCACAAAAGTCATTTTGTTCTCCAAAAGAGAAAATCTGGAAGACAAAGTCTGGAAGACAAAATCTGGGATTCCCTCAAAGTTGGTGCACAAGAGCCAGATTGTCAGCTCGGAATGACAATTTCTGTCCGTTTTTTTTTGTTCTGTTGGGAAAATAGGACGTATTTGCAAAGGTGATGAACTATGTATTAATACAAACAGTATCTTCATTAACGTTCAAAAACAGCAACATGCTACGGGATTCTGAAATTAGGACGATTTAATATGTAATAATGTATATTATAATGTCTGTAAACAAAGAATATATATGTATTGGAAGAGAAAAAATAGTGTGATATTTGTAGCCCCTGCGTCAGATTTTATGGCCTCAAGTGAGCAATAAAGTGAAATCTGAACAAGCAAAATAAATGGAATAAAATCTCTTGTTTTTTATAGGTTGACACCATTCATATAACTACATACATATATACATATGTACCTATGCAACTGCCTTATTTAATTTCAACCATTTGTCTTCATCTTTCTTGAACTTGCACTCCTCCTCTTCTCTCTCTCTTTCTTTCTCTCTCTCTCTCTCTCTCTCTCTCTCCATCTCCCAGCCTCGCTCTGAGTAAATGTTTTTGGGTACACCCCCCCCCCCCCGGTGACGCTGACAATGTACCTCCCTCGAAGACACAGTAATTCAATTTTTCAGTCCCCAACTTTTTATTGCTTATTAAGGATTCTGTAATTCTGAGATTTCCCTTCCCCACTTTTCTCTCTCTCTCTCTCTCTCTCTCTCTCGCTCTCTCTCTCTCTCTCTCTCCCCACATTTCTCCCCTCTCTCCATCTTCCTCGGATTATGACTCCGGTCCTTTCTCCCGTCGTCCCTCCCTCTATTTGAGTTCTTTTGTAAATCCTCAAATAATACGATCTCCCCATCTTGGTTAATCTCATGCCTGGGAAGGGGTGGTTTAGTCTTGCCCAGAAATACTTCAGATGCTCCATTTATTACAGGAAATGAAGTAATAGACTCGCGGCCGTGGTTATAAGGGGAACTTTTTGTCTTGGCAATCTAAAGTACCTCTCCTCAGATTGTCGGAGAATTTATGCAAGTGCTTAGATTAAACTTTTTGGAGAAAACCCCAAGACATCAAAGAGAGACGGAGGACGACGGTGGGGGAGTGAGAAGGGGGTGGAGAGAAGAGAAAGAGAGAATATGGAGAACTCCAGGGGAAGGAATCATAAAATGGGAGTGAAACGACTAAAAACGTACGAGTTACTAGATTCTTACGCTCGTCGGCTCAAATTCCATCTTGTGCACATTACAAAGCTTCCAGGAAGAATATGAAAGTGTGTTTGAGAGGATGCATGGGACACAGGACGCTTATTGCTTGTTTCCCAAATTGAAAAGAATGGAGGGAAAAAAAGATTTCATTTCTCTTGTATTGCTCAAACACTTCCCTTACTGTCATAGCCACGTGGAGTATGCATCTCAAAAAATATCCCATCTCGTTCAAAGATTTCGAAGCCAGAAGAGACAAACTAGTGGGAGCGGTCAAGTTTCGGTAAGCCCACAAGACTATCTGGAGGTTCAGTGGCCACGAAAAAGAAGAGCCAGGACGGGAGTTGTCCTTCTTCCTGTCACAATACGAGAGCCTCGGATGCAATACTATTCAAAATTCTTCTTCTTTCCCACCATTTTTTACAACCTCTCACTCTTCCACAGTGCCATGGTCAAAAATAGAAAAGAAATGGTTTCCATATATTGTGCATGCGAAGAAAACTACTTTCACTTCGTCCCACGCTGTCATGTCCTGATTTTTTTTTTATTTCCTTCCAATGGCCTAGCCCTTTTATACCACCTTGAGGAACCGGGGAGATATCTATGAATGTTAAGCGAATTTCCATCTCATACATCTCACTCTCCCAGGCCGTCCAAGGTTTTAGTTTTCCCCGAAAAACGGGAATTAATTCACCTTTCCCTATTTATTGTTCCAGGGAAAGAGAGAGAAATCCTGGTTTTGTATTGTTCTGGTAAATAGAAAATTCTTACAAGAAACTCTTTCTCCATGGATTTTTGTGTCTCCGTCTCTCTCGTCGCTTCTTGGTGCTTTCTCTTCTCTGTTTCGTCCTACATCCTTTTTTACACGTCTATCAATTTCTCTCTCGCTCTCACTTTCTTTCCCACTTTTTCTTCCATATTTCTTTTGTCACTTTCCATCTTCTACTTGCTGTGGGTAACCTCTAGCTTTCTAGAGGGCATCTCTACAGCTTCCGTCTCTCATTTCGTCATAGTTGAAAACAGTTTTTTTAGCGAAAATGCACTGAAGCACTCATTGAGACCTTTGTATTTTTCTCATCCATCTCCGTCAATTTCGCCCATTCCTTTCTCGCGAGAGAGTGAAAGCGAGAGAGAGAAAGCGAGAGAGAGAAAGCGAGAGAGATAAAGCGAGAAAGAGAAAGCGAGAGAGAGAAAGCGAGAGAGAGAAAACGGAAGAGAGAAAGCGAGAGAGAGAAAGCGAGAGAGAGAAAGCGAGAGAGAGAAAGCGAGAGAGAGAAAGCGAGAGAGAGAAAACGAGAGAGAGAAAACGAGAGAGAGAAAGCGAGAGAGAGAAAGCGAGAGAGAGAAAGCGAGAGAGAGAAAACGAGAGAGAGAAAGCGAGAGAGAGAAAGCGAGAGAGAGAAAGCGAGAGAGAGAAAGCGAGAGAGTGAAAGCGGAAGAAAAAGAGCAAGGGAAGAAGTTAGAAAAAATGTAATGTAATAACGGTAATACCACAATATATAAATGGCGCAAGTGGAAGTTTTCCTTCCCCTCCAAGAGAGTGGAAGGTTCTGTGTGAAAAAAGGCGCAGTATAACCAAGGAAGCACAAAAGAAGTGGAGGATGAGAAAGAAAGATAAAGAAAAAAAATAGTCACAGGGAATGGAGAAACACGAGAGAAACGGGGAGAACTTGCATACAACAATGGAATTACCTCGGTACTATAGAAAAAAAGCAGGTAGGAATTGCGTGTCTGTGTGCAGAAGACTCCAAGTTGCGTAAGAGTGCCTCAGTGCTCAGTTAACTCATCCCTTTTTGTTTTCCACTTGAAACAAATGGAGAAAGAGCGTAGGTGCACATTTGTTTCACCCCAAGACAAATGTAGAGTGAAGGCGGAGGAAGAAACTACTTAAAAAAAAGAGACCCCAATGCCCTTGAAAAAAAAAAGGGGAATGAAAGAAAGGAAAGAAAGGGATGGGGAAAGCTGGAATTGCCACAGTAAAACTAACAAACTATTCTCCCACTCACGACTTATTACAAAGTGAATTACACTTCCTTCTATCTCTGTTTATCATTCTCTTTCCCTCTTTTACAAGTTTTGAAAGCCACTGAAAAGGTGAAAGCAGCGAGAGCCTCCACAGTCTTTTTGTGGGAATCCACAGGGATAAGAGGTTTCCGAGTGTGTTGAGATCTCTGATTTTGCTCTGGCCCTCAAAACTTTTCTTCTATTTATAGAGCTCAATAACAGTAGCGCTTTTTCGCTGCAAGGAAAGCTTTCATTAAACAGTGGGCTTCCTGACTTTTTGGACCAAAATCGTGGTTTGTCCGTAGTCCGAAGCTGTCCTCCTTTTGTTATTCATAAGACTGCTACCATAAGAAATAATCTCTTAAGATGTGGGCTTTCTCCCTCGCTTTAACAATCTGTCTTGTCATTTTAGATATTACCTCACCGTCATTTTCAATTGCATTCTATTCCGTGTTTGATCTGGAGAAGCCGTGTAAGGAAATTTAATTTGCGGGAATTCCACACCAAATCGTTACGACACAATGGGTTCAATGTCCATCTCATAAACCACAGGCCAAATGTCGAGGGAGCTTGGAGAAAGATAAATACAGGGACTCAACGCAAGGCAAAATAAACAGAAGTTGTTTATGTGGAAAAAGAAAAGTAAATACTCGATGATGCAAGGGGAAAGACGACTCTTTGGTTCGCAATTACGTGAGCATCCCGAGAATTGCATGGACTAATTGGAAACTAGATGAGCATTCCCGAAGTTTATCTGGATAGAAAGAGATTTGCAAGGAATATCATATGTGTGCTTGTATTGTGTAAGTCATGTAACAATAATTGGATCAATAAAAAGCAATAGATAAATAAATATCTTCCATTCTTGCGTTGGTTTATTGGAAACAGTCTTTTTTAAATGCAGAGTACTTAACACTATGTAGCATGAATTTGTATGGAAGGATACTCCATGTCTTTGCACAATTATTGATTGTATATAATGTGCTCCTTGAACGAGTGCCTTTCCTCCGCTTTATTGAAGTGAATTCTGTGTGAGGAATTCGTTCTTTATGTGCCTTAAAGCCAAAAGCAATATGAAGATGTGTTAAAACAAGTAAAGGGTTTGCAGGGACTTTTGCATTTATTAGACATTTATCTCAATCCAAGAGCCAGTCACGGGCTGATTTTAAAGCTCAAATTTTACTCCTTTTATACTCACATAATCATTACGTCAACACTCCCTTTAACCAAATATTCCTCATTATTCACAAATACACAAATAATCCTTTATATATTATTCATAGTGCCTCCTAATCCCACATCTAGAGTAGATGGGTGCTCATGGAGGCATGCGCTTAGTCCACTTAGGGAATTATATATTAAATATATATTTAATATACCAGTATTAAATTTCAGACATGATGAGGAAGGGTACGTTCCCTTTGTGCGGGGTACCTTTAACATGGGGATGTGCAATTATAAAACAGGATAAGGTACCACTTTACCATGGAAATGTCCTATACACTTTAATACTGTGGATAAAATATTATGTTTTACCCTGGAAGGTTCCACCATTGAACAAAAGAGGAGAGAAGAGGCTAAAATATACATTTAAACCGTGACTTGAAATCCTTTTCGGCCGTGAGTCTTTCTAACTACATCAAGGTGATTTTTTCTCACGGCACCAAATTCACCTTCCGTTCCACAGTCAAGTATTCTCCCATTGCGTGACCAGTAAGAGAAGAGTTGTATCTACAGCTCGTCCTCCTTTTTTCGTAAATCTGGAAGGGTTGTAAAGTTTTACAGTTATTTTACATTTATTTTTCTTCTCCATCCTACCCACCCGTCTTTCTTTCTCCGATTATTTCTTATGTGGCCATTTCAAGTCCTTCACCCAAAATGTAGGAGAACTTCCTCTTTTTTGCGTATGCGATGTAGTGATTCATTTCTTTCTCTCTCATCTTGCATTTATTCTCGTCCATTCTCTCTTGCTTTCACTTTCACTTTGTTTCTCCTGCTTTCACTATCGCTTTGTTTAGTCTGGCTTTCACTCTCCCTTTTTTCTCTTCCTTTCACGCCCTTCCCTTTCTTTCTGGCTTCCCCGCTTCTCCTTTGTCGTCCTTGCGTTTTCTCCTTTTCTTTCTTGCTTTCACTCTGTCCTTTGTCCTCTTGCTTTCACTCTCTTCTTCTCTGTGGCTTTCAATTTAGCACTTGCTTTCATGCACTTTATCTGGTTTGATTTCACACTCTTCCTCCCTCTCCTTTTTCACTGTTGCTTCTCCACTGTTGGACCGTCTCTATAGTTTCCATTCTCTTTTTCATCCTTGCTTACCCCCAACTTTCTCTTCTTTTATCTTTCTTTATTCTTATTTAATACTTATAGTAACCCCATTGCTTTCTTGCTCCCTCCAGTTATCCTTCCTCTGTGTTCTTTGTGCTCCCTCGAGCTATATGTTATGCTTCTCCCCCTCTCCGTTTCTGTCTCTGAGGGTCATCCATCACATGCTTCACTGAGGACCTTTCCTTGAGTCAACCCTTGCCCACCTTTCCCCTTGTCTCCCCTCCCTGTGATAACAATTGCATGACAAAAAAATATATCAATCCTCTCTCCAATGAACTTCTAAAGGAGAACCCATTTACGGGGGGAGAAGGACAAATATATAAGGGTACTCTTCCGTGATAAAATAAAGTGACTGATGTGAAGTTCATGACAAGAGGTCATGCTCACAAAGTCGTTAGCAATGCCTATTACACAGGAGGATTCTCATGAATATTAGCCATGTACTTATTCATGCATTTGGAGAAGAGTGGGGTTGTGTGTGAATATCACGGTGGGAGCTGATTGAGATTCACTCAACGGGACAGACGAACCATAGAGGATGTGATCTCTCGTCAATTCAACTTTCCCCTGCTCCACTTTCTCCACTGATCCTCTCACTAACCTTGTATTTCTATTTCTGCGGATTTGGTGCTATACGTGATTCGGGACTTGCATATGGTGGTTCGCCTATTACCCCACCCTTCCTGTGTTCAAAACGTTCTCTTCCCAGCTATTTCGTCACTAATCACCATACGAGCTATAAGAGGTTTAAGATACGGGCACAAGTCAATGCGTGTTTTTCCCCTGTGCGTGCTGACGTGCATGGTTCTTGTGGAGGGTGTAACATTAAAAAATTGAAGAAAATCCCATGCAATTGGAGGGTATTGACTGCTGCTGTCTTATTATTATTATACAATCTCCATTCCAGTTTTTAACGGAATCACGTGTGATGAAGAGAGAATTTCCAAGGGGAAATGTCTAGTAGGCGGGTGTCGGAAAAAATTAAGAATCGAGGGGAAGTGTGATGCACTCAAAATTAAAGCCTTAAACGAGCTAGGCGAGTTTACTCTAGAAACTTTAACTTTGTTTGGACAAGAAGGACAAGAGAAAAAATTGAGGCAAAAATTGGCAGCGTTTCGGGTTGCAGTAAGTGGGAAAATGCATGGATGTGGAGTTCCTCACCGTATTTACAAAGGGCGTATATGTGACCTTTGACCCGAGGGAAAATGATGGCAGATGGGCAAGCCTACTGCATGTCTTTTTATGAAATCAAACAATTTTCAAAAAAATCAACTTAAACCGTGTTGGAACTATAACCTTCATATGCAGATTTACATAGTAAATACAAAGATAGGATAAGAAAATACGTGGAAATATGTGCATACGCTTCGCGGAGAAGCGTCCACCGGGTAACATGAAAGAATAGGAATTTACATTATAAGGGAGAATATAAGGCTATAAGGGGAAAGATATGCTGGACGAACATACACAATAAATACACTATTGAGCATATTTTTTTTTTTTTTACAAAAAGATAACTGTGGCTCGTGTTCCCTGCATGAACACGTGTTCCCTCGGAATTGTCCCATCACTACTGCTATAATCTTTTACATGTATGTACACACACATTTCGCATCCTTATAGCTTTCCTTATAGCTATGAAGCTATAAGGCTCCATGACCCGGTCATGGAGGAAAAAGATGGTACTTTCCTTTTTTTACCTGCTCCTTCCATTCGGAAGCAATAAGTGAAAGAGAGAAATAGGTAGAGGGAAAGTTTGAGAGAAAGAGTGAAAGCAAAAAAGAGTGAAAGCAAAAGAGTGAAAGCAAAAGGGGGAAATGTGAAGCTCAACGAGCCATTCAGGGTAATTCGTGCGGAATGTAATCCCTCTCCTCATATCTCCAATATCTATTTAAACAATGCGTGTACTTTCTCCTTAAACTATCCTTTGTCAAAGAAGAAGTAGCATGACCGGGACTATTGCCAATGGAAGTCGGCTTCTTCTCTTTCTCTTCCCTTTGCTCTCCCAGGGACAATGGAGGAGATGTTGAAAAAGTATGATTTGAAAAATGACATTATATTACTTGTGAGAAGGGCGGGACTTGATCATACCTTCCCTTTTCATTTGATCTCACGTGTCCCTCTGTTTTTTGGCTCTCGGCCCTACCATTACATCATTGACTACAACCCAACTTGGGTGGTTCCTCTAGCATGGGTGCGTGCGGGTCATGAAAGGGGGAAAAAGGGAGAAAAAAAGGATGGAGTGAGAAGTAGAGTGGGGAAGAACTTATGTGATATTTTTTATATATTTTTTATATATATATAGAATTACTTCAGTGAACATTATGCCCGAAGTGGAATTAAGCCCTGTCCTTCCATGGTGAGCTCGCTCAGCGAATACCCTCGACTAAAAACGTGAGGAGGTACGGAGATGTTGGAGGGTGAAAGAGCCACCAATCGAGCGCTATTTAAGGAATAAAAACTCTAATAAGATTTTTTTTTATGTTGGAAGTCATTACGCTCTCTATGGCATTAATCAAGCCTTTCCACTAACTTATATTCTCACAGCCCATTACAAGGGACTTTGGCGGTCGTTTTTGGGGGGGAGAGACGGAGCAAAGATGTTCCACTATTGAAGGATGACGTAGAAGAGAGAAAAAATTAAAACCTTTGCCCATTATTTAGCTCAAGGTTTTTTTTTTATATTCTTTTCATTCCCTCCATTTAAGTCCCTTTCACCTCTCCCTCAATTTTTTCTTTAAAAAAAAAGACCACCACACATTTTCTTCTTGTATACTTTATATTCTTGAAGCACATTTGTCCTCTGTCGAGGAAAAGAGGCTTTCTCTAAGTGCGTGCCCCGCATCCGACCTGTAGTTGATGTTTCAAATGAGATTTAGTAATCAAGGGGCATGTACAACCACTTTGTCTTTATTTTCTTCTTCTTTCTCAGGGTGTACAGAGAAAAATTGAAAAATGGCAAGTTTCATCTGCGACACTTCTCCTTTTACTCCCTGCTAAAAATGACTGTCGTCTGCACCCCGTTCGGATTATCGATTGTGAAAAGGAAATGTATAAACATATGCATTACGTATGTAAGTATAATGGAATGTATAAAAAAACATGTGCATTATACGTATAGAAAAAATAAGGGGAAAGTATAGAAAAAATAAAGAAATAAAAGAATAAGAAATGTGACTTCCCACAAAAAGCGGGAAGAGAGCACCCATACATGACGAGAAAGCCAAACGGAGATGAGATTATTGGTTTTCTCTTGTTCCCCGATGAGATAAATAGGAAAATGCCTCTCTTCTTCCCCTTTCATTCATTTCTCTTCCTGGCCCCTTCCCCTCTCACGTTTTGTTCTGGGAATAAATGTAAAAAAAAACCTGTCATTATTACGGTGAAGATACAAGAGAGAAGGATAACAGAGAGAGAGAGAGAAAATACAAAAAAAAATACTTACAAAAGAGAAAGTAAGAAGAAGGTTAGAGGACAGAGAAGAAAGTGTGAGGAAGGAAAAGGAGTCAGTGATTCCAATAGAGGCAGTTGACGGGAGATTGTAGAAATGTTAAGGTGGTCGGATTGTGCCTGTTGGAATCTGCATCTCCGTCTCTCGAGTCTGCCTCTGTGCCAAGTCGTGGTGGCGGTGGTTGAACGACTCCAGCGTTTCCTTGATACTGAGACTGTCTCTCTCTCTGACTCTCTCTCTCTCTCTCTCTCTCTCTTTCTCACTCACACTATTCCCTCCAACACACACTCTTCATCTTCAGTCGGAGTTGATCAAACGCTTCCTGTTCTTTCTTTTTTTCTCATCGACTTCCTCCTCGTTGTTGCCAGTCTCTTTTTCCCCTCCACACCGGCACTTTCCTTTTCGCCAACTTCTGCCATTATCATAATTTCTTGGCACTCATCTTTTTCATTCCCTTTCTTTCTCTCATCCAGGGAGTGAAACGTGCTCATTTCCCTCCACATCTTTTTTTTTTTTTTTATCTTTGGTGGTCAACCCGAACCATTACATTTTTTTTACTTCTTGTTTCCCAGGAAAAATTCAGGGAAAAAGGAGTTTCGGGGAAAGCTATCCCAATTTTTTCCTTCCTTCCGAACACCCTTCCGTTGAGTCTTCTCGCCTCTCCTCCCAGATTTGGAGGAGATGTCCTTCTTCCCATATCCTCATACCGCCATGGAGGACCAACAACTTCTTTTGGAGGAACGTGCGGGAGAGAAAGAAATTTATACTCTTTGAGTTTTCTCTGGGATGAAAAGCAAAGGAGGACAAGAAGGGGAGAAAAGCCACAATTGTCGGATTTATACACACAAAGAGGACACTTGATGTGAAGTGCTTTTTTGTGTATTACTATACTTCCACAAGTATCTTCATACTATTCTTCCTCCACAAGTATCTTCCACTATTCTTCCTCTTCTCCGCGTACATTTTGTTTCCTTCCAGGTCCAGTGTTTGTGTGTGATTCTTCCTTTTCTATGGATTGAGAATTGTTGGGGAAAATGATAGTGGATTCACGAAGGCCAACTTTCTTCACTTCAAGTCCGTGCTCTTTTTTTTTTTAGGGGAGAAGCTGGAGTGAAGTCGTAAACAAGATTGGGAAGAGAGAGACAGAGTATTAAAGGATGCTGTGGAGTGTGTGAGTTGATTGAAACGTCAGTACATACAATGCCATTGAGAAGGGGAAGATATTGACTAGGATTAAAAACACAATTAGCTCCAACATTCCTTCTACGTCTTCGTCGTCCTTGTTCTACGATATCCATCCCTCACTCTACTACTTACGCTCTCTCTTCCTTGAAGGTCCACTGGAGAAAGAAAAGAAAAACTTTCCTCATGAACATACTTAAAGATTGTTAAAAGTTTGTGGAAACCAGTACGTGATAAATGTAGAGTGAGTGAAGACGGGGTGGAGGAGAAATAAAGACAAAATACAACAAGGAACAAGTCTTGTATGCAGTGATGATCGAGAAGTGAAGGGAATTTGTTAAGCAAAAAAGGAGCGAGGCGAGGGCGGAGGAAGTAAGGAGATTTCCTTCCAATTTTCTTCTCTTTACAAAGGACGAAGGAAGTGAGAGAAAGGAGAGGAAAAATGAAGCGCGATTCGAAATCCTATTTGCATTTCTTCCAAGGGATTGGGATCGGAGCATCAGGGGCGATGCTCCATCAATACGTGGCTTTCGCCGCAATCATTATCTCCCTCGTAAGTTCTTTTCCGCCCCTCTCATGTCTTTCCCCAATAGAAGTCAACATCTTATTTCTCTCCCCATCTTTTCTGTGGCAAAGGATTCATAGGTTTTGTAAGGGGGAAAGCTATTTTCCTTTATTTTATTCAATTGGTTATTTTTTAAGGGATAGTTACAAACTGTGGTGGATAGAAAGTCTTTGTCCCCCCTGTACAGCTCAAGCCTATCTGGATATTGAATTTAATACAATTTGAACTGGATTATCAGAAACAAAAATGTTTACTTACTCACAATCAGCTCTTGACATCGGAAATGAAAAATTAAGTTATTGGATTTGCTTGGGCGTGCATCTTGGGAATATATTTGGAATATTCGCCAAAATCAGCCGAAATTATTCCAAGGATTAATATTCACCCAAATTAGCGCCACTTTTAATGAGAGTGAAAGTACAATAAATAATTTTAACTGGAATTTTTAAAAAATTTCTTTCCCCCCTTTAATTTTGGTCGTCCTTTAACTTACGGGACTTTCACTAACACAACATATCCAGGCTTTAGAATCAAACCAGTCTACGTCCGTAGTTTTTGAAAATGACTTTCCCCCCCAAACGACTCTAATTGTAAGGAAAACATGCTTTACATTCCCCGCTTTGACCTCTGGTCAAATATTCACTATAACCAGCTCAAAATTTGACTTCAAAATTGATTGCGTTATTTCGAAGCGTTTTACCCGTCGCGGTTTCTGGTGCTCTCTGTAAAATTTGCTCCAGTGAGCTTAGACTGGTATCACCCTAAATCCTTCATATGCAGAGTATAGACACAAAACGTTTCAAGCTCTGTTGGCCAAGTTTTGAAAAGAAATGATAAGAATTATCTGAAAATAATTCCTTGGGACCTCTCAAAAACATGTCTTCCTTAGAACCTCTGTGTAGTACAATTTTAGGAAAGAAATCTAGATTTTAATCCATTTTCTACTCGAACCGTTTTGTCTCCATACCTTTCAAATGCCGTTTCTCCTTTATTCTGCTATTATTTTTTATCCCACCTTCGTAAAACGTTTCATTAGACAAGATATACATACGTATGTATAAGCACACAATCTTTATAGACAGTATAACAGTTGTTAATGTATGAAGGTAAGATCTGTTAGAGACCCAGATTAGCTCCTCGTCGTCAAACCTTTCAATAGCTAATACATAGGTA
This sequence comes from Disparrhopalites patrizii, assembly GCA_034698585.1. Taxonomy (NCBI): domain Eukaryota; kingdom Metazoa; phylum Arthropoda; class Collembola; order Symphypleona; family Sminthuridae; genus Disparrhopalites; species Disparrhopalites patrizii. The sequence goes on along the minus strand of JAQGBT010000694.1, from coordinate 22,126 downwards.
AACCCTAGGATGCGTGTAAATGTGCTCAATTATACCTAAATATTTGATTTAATGCAAGGAATTACGACGAGGTCTCGTTCAATTTCCCCCAGCGAATGTGCCTTTTGAACTTACCTCTTACAGATTGCGTTCATCTGGAACTGTTTGGATGCCCAAGATGACAAGAATGGAGACGAGGAAAAGACTGTGGACAAAGCGACGCAAGCACCTGAGCTATTTACGAAATACCAAAAAATTCTCAATGAGGAAGGTAAAAACAAAACAAAGATGAATTTCCTCTAAACGAGTAGTAGATTTCCCAAAGTGCTTTACTGCCCCCTTTTTCACCAAGCCACATGCCATCAGTCCAAGTCTCTTCCCTTTCAATTCCAAGAGTTGTTGCTCCATATGTAAGAGCAAACCAGTGTGACCGGAAAGGCAGGAGGAAGTGCATGTGTGTGTCTGGAAGTGTAACCATTTAGGAGTCTCGGCTTTCTCCTCCTCATTTTCCTCGTGAAATTTCAATGATGTTATTTGTGTGTGTGTGAGCCGCGGTTGGAAGATAAAAGGGCTCTTTGTGCTTCCAGAGAAGCAAGGTAAGGCCTATTAACCCCCCTAATGAATGGAGGCAAGATCAATATTTGTGTTTCAAACGGCCCTTCAAATGCCGACACAGGGACATTATTCACTCTATTCACACGCCTCACATCTTCCCTCAGTATACTTTTGCCGCGCCCTTTCTCTGGACTAAAACGAGGGGGAAAACAATTTGGTAGGAATTGTTCAGATATTTTCATCCTTTCCCGTCTCCCCGTGTTTCCCATTTTTATTTCCTCAGGCAACAGGTTTCGTCTATGTATTCACTATGCCTGTATCCCCTGCAATTCTAACTTCTTTTGTATGACGATTTTTCTCATTTACCCTTGTATTCCTCCTCGTGTTGCCGTCTTTCCTTTTCATAATTTTTTCAGTCTTTCCATTTATTTCCACGTTTTTTCATTTTTACTTACTTGCTCTCTGCATGACTTTTACTTACTTTCTCTAGTCAGCGTTTTTCTGGTTTTTCCAGTATTTTTTCTACTTTCTCTTTTCAGCGTTTTTCTGGTTTTTCCAGTATTTTTTCTACTTTCTCTTTTCAGCGTTTTTCTGGGGTTTCAGTACTTCTACTTACTTTCTCTTTTCAGCGTTTTTCTGGGGTTTCAGTACTTCTACTTACTTTCTCTTTTCAGTATTTTTCTGGGGTTTCAGTACTTTTACTTACTTTCTCTTTTCAGTATTTTTCTGGTTTTTCCAGTACTTGTTCTTACTTTCTCTTTTCAATGTTTTTCTGGTTTTTCCAGTATTTTTTCTTACTTTCTCTTTTCAATGTTTTTCTGGTTTTTCCAGTATTTTTTCTTACTTTCTCTTTTCAATGTTCTTCTGGTTTTTCCAATACTTGTTCTTATATTCTGTTTTCAGTGTTTTTCTAGTTTTCAAGCACTTTTTCTGGCTTTCTCTTTACTAACTTTTTCTGCCTTTTCTCTCTTTGGTTTTGCGTTCAATGAAATTTTGCTTCTGCTGACTTTGTCTCTCTTCCTGCTCTCACATTTCATTTATTTTGTGTTGTTCTACATTTATAGCTTTCTGACCTTGCATTTAATGAATTTTTCCTTCTTAACTGTCCCTCTCTTTCTGACCTTGTATTTAATGGACTTTCCCTTTCCTTCTGATATTGTTTTTAATTGACTCCCCCGGCTCCTCCCGTGTTGGCTTTCTCTCGTTTTCAGCATTTCTCCGTCTGGGAATGCTTCCTGGCGCTTTCTTTCTTCCACAGAAACTCCTGTCTCTCTCCCATTCTGTTTTTTCTCCGTAACTCGCTCTTTGACAAGTATTCTATCTATCTTCCACGTCCCAAGTACATCTCTCTCCCGTCTAGTTTATCCTCCACTAAGCCTCACATCCCGTCTGTTTCCTCCTTTAGCAAGTCTTCCCTGTACTTCCAGACAAAACGCACACGATTATGAGATGCGAGAACAAGATCCTTGAAAATTGGGAGTAGGATAGTACTACGAAAGGCATTAAGGGGACGCATGGCCATGAAGAATGAGACGAAAAGGAATGTGAGGCCTTTATGGAATGAAAACAAAAAATGGCAATTGCATGCCTGTGTGGCAACCTTCAGGGAAAACATGGCCAGATCCAAATATCTTTATAAATAGGGAGAAATGGAAAAAGTTTTTCATATCTCTCTGTCTCTTGTATGCTAGAAGAGAAGGAAGAGAGCGTGAGGAGGGATAAGTTTCCCGCTATGTAATATTATTTTTTATTATTATTGAAAAAGTATTAAAAGAATCTGCTGATCATTATCCCATGAGGTTGTAGTGTGTGAGTGAGTCTTTGAGAAGCACATGGCTACGCTCCATATGATCGTCCTTCTACTACAACTAAATGTAAGATAAGACATCAAGCCAATGTTGACTTGTCGGGGGTCATCTTTACTGGTTATTATTATGTATACTATTACGCATATACGTATATAAACGCTTTTAATAAACGAAAGCACCGTTACAACTTCGTTGCTTGTATTTTCCCGGGGAATACAAGCAAGACCTTGTATGCATATAGTTAGACAGAAGCATGGGGCTGCTATGAAAAATACGAGAAAGTGAAAGCGAAGCAAAACGACTGTCAAATGATGCTCATAATCATTCCAATTGTGATAAAAAGTTTACATTGTGAATACAAAAATCTTCAAAAAAAACCCTCCAAAAGCAAAATTATCCACTCAAAAACAATGTAAGTGGGTCAAGATAGCAACATTGCCAGCTAGCACAACATGCAGCTAGTTACAAAAAGAGAGTAATTGTGAAATGATTTCCTACACTAAAATCTCTCTTGGCAAATCCCGCGAGAAAATGTGGTGCGTAGAGAACAGTAGATTATTTGTGTACCTAAACAAGAGATAGTGAAAAACCGAGGAAGGAAGTTGATTACCCACGAAGATGTTCTGCCGTCCCAGTCAGATTAGAAGAAAGGCAGGGAATGGAAATGAGAACAGAGAAAATGAGTTGCAATAGGGAGCCCGTAAAGTGTGCGCACTTTGTGTGGGTACTTTCTGCGCGGAGGATGTCCACGCATAAATCTTATCACTCCTGATAATGCCCGGCGGATATTCCCCGAATCCACTAATGACAGCATATGTTAATGGAAGAGGACGCTGAGCAGATGTCAGTGGATTCCTCCGGAGTGTGAAACCTGGAAGTGTTTACACAAAACACTTCTACAAACAGGAAAAAGGATCTGGGGGGGGGGGAAGGCAATGCAAATTAATACGCCATAGTTGAGAAGTCAGACAAGCGAAAAATGTCTAAGCAGCTTCCCCAAAAAAATATATTTCACCAGAGTGGAGACTGGTACAGGCAGGGGATGAACGGGAAGTTGAAGATGAAGGGGCATCAAATAATTGAAGAGAAACAAAGAGAAAGTTCATTTAGAAAATAGGTAGAAAGGCTGCGAGTAGGGATGGCAACGATCCGATTTGTTTCAAAATTTTTAGTTTGATTCGTTTCAAAGACCGAATCGGATCGAAGTTCGCAATTCGATAGGATTCATGATGGCAATGATTTTGATTCGGTTCGATTCAAGCCCTTGGATTGAATCGAATCATTATTTAAACGATCCTAAAAAAAATATGTTATAGTGACACAGTTTTTTCACTTTTTGCAAATTGTAAGCATATAATCAACTTAATCAAGTCTACTAATAGTTTGTCACTTCAAATGATTGCAAGTAGCCGTGATATAATATTTACCGTTGATTTAAATTTGGTGGAATAGTTTGATGGTTATTGCTCCGTTATGGGAGAATATCCAAAAGATTTGTATTAAATAATGGGTGGAATGAATCGAATTTCAGTTACATTGTATGATCCGATTTACGTCTTGAATTAAATTATTTGATTCGATTCACGGTTTCAAATCCAATCAATATTTCAAGTATTTGAAATCAACCGAATCCATTGAATCGAAAAATCCGATTCAGAATCGAATCGTTCCCATCCCTACCTGCGAGCAAAGAAGGGAGACACGAACAAAGAGGAAGACATGGAAAGAGAAAAAGAAACTCCGGACCGAGACAATAAATGAGAGAGAATGACAAAAGTAACAACAGTTTTATAAGAAAAAAATAAAGAGGAAAATGGGAAAGAACGGACTCAGCATGTACAAGGCCTTCTTTCGTTCCTGAACTCGTCTATTTTACTGGTTACTTATTCAAAATGGCATTCCTTTTTGCGGTCACTCAGCCCCATACTCAAAGGCTTTGTTGGTAGTTCTTTTTGTGGAATTAAAAGGGTTCGTTGAGCACTTCCTAATGAATTGAGAAGATTCTTTCTCACAGAGTTCCTCTCCCATATCTCTTTTCTTCTTCCTTCCGTCTACTGTTTCTTCCTCCTTTTTTCTGTACAGATGAGATAAAGCTACGGGACTCCTTCTCCTTTACGGCGAAAGACATCGCAAAGTTCAATCGATTATTCCAGCCAGAAAAATATCCCTACCCAGCCGAGTCCGAGTTCAGTGATGAGCAAGAGGATGTGGTTCCACTTCATATTACTAAATCGTGTAAGTATTTTTTTTTTTAAATATAACGTAGTTGCTCTAATAAAACACCTGGCAAAAAGTGATTCGGGCACTGATTTATGTGTATGTTATGTGTATTATATAATGTATGTATATTTCTTTAGCAATTCTATAATATTTATACTTATGTTTTTACACATGTTCATTTTTTTCCAAGAATCTCTGTGAATGGGAAAACACTTTTTGTTTATTCCCCACCACGATTCTCACTGATTGCTTGATTCTTTTTCTGTTCTTATTTTTCCTGCGTCACAAACCTCCATAGTCCGGGATTTATTTTTTTCCCTTCAATTTATACATAAGGTATATATCCTTATACCTAAACTGCCCATCTCCTCCACCCTTTCTCTCTTCCCTCTTGCTATTTTTATATATTTCCAGGATTTCTTTTTCCATCCCCTTTTTTACACTTCTCACAAGCATCAATTCCATTTTTTCCTCCATCTCTCCGCTCCGAGGAAAGGAGCAATTTTTTCCCTCCTCCCCGTTTTTCTGACTCTCTTTATTATGCTGTAAATCGCCTCATGTGACGGACCGCAATGTTTTTCCCTTTCCTTTTATTTGAAACACGAGAAAAAAAAACGGAGAAACAGGAAGCATGAAAAATTGCGTTATATTTTCTTTTAGTATAGGAAAGCATCCACCATATCCATTTGCTTCCGCTCAAGATGCAAACTTTGGAGGAGCGGGCGTGGAGGAAGAACCTCTCAATTTATCTTCTTGGCGTTATCATTGCCCGTATTCTTCCATGTCACAAATGAATATTATAGCTACTGGATAATGGATAAGAGGGAAGTTACAGCCCTCAGATTTTTTCCAAAATATCGAGGTCACTCTTTTTTTTTTACCGCCAAGAAAAAAAAACTAAAAAAAAAAAAAAAGAATTTCTTGTCGGAGATAGCTCTTACTCCTGTTTATTTCACGACTTTTCCCCCACCTCAGACATTATACGGGAAGAAACATGCCAAAAATTGGCGTACAAATCTTTTGAGATGCTTTATTTAGTTCCCGTAACTGGGATGGGGGAAGCTTGTGGGAAGGAGATGGAGAAAGATTAACGGAAGGCTTAAAATTATTGATGATTCTAGGAGAATTATGGAAGGGAAGAAATATATTTAAGATCAAATTTTTACCTATCCTAAAATACATGTAATTTTATTCGTTGTAAAAAAAGGTTTTTTCTATAGAGGAAAGGAGACAACAAATGCTGCCATAAACCGGCATAGATCATACAGGGTGGATCATACAGTATTTGGGAGGGAATGAAGAAACAGGGGAAAGTAGAGAGGAACAAAAAGGAAGATAAAAATCGCCTCATACCATATGAGGGATTGCCCTTTGGGGTTGAGGCTTTCGTGGTTTCCCATTATACCTTTGCGTGTAAAGAATTCTTTATTTCCTTCCTTTACAGGAGTAATGCCGCCGTTAAAAAGAGACGATGCTGAAAGTCAAAATATTTCTAAATAATTGTTGATCAAATTTACCAACATTGTTTATCTCAATAATAATACAATAATGCTAACTGCAATTACTCCCACCTAATAAAAACACACTGCTTTCTCTTCGAATTTCTTTTCTTTTCTTTGGATTTTCTCCTATCAGTATATCTACAGTAAAAGTTGAGTCTAGAGTCTCAGTTGATTAAATTTCTGAAAGAGGATTCCTGCTCCTCCTCTTCGGGCCTTCGGCCCCTCCTACTATAATTATGTAGAGGTAAAATTGAGCTTCAAAAAAAAATACCTCTACAGTGCTATCGTATAGTGTGAGGAAACTTGACTTTTTTCTGTTCCTCCTCAGTCTTCGTCTTTTTCTTACCTTCTTGTTTCTTTCTCTCTCTCTCTCTCTCTCGTCTGACAGGGAATCCGTACAAGAAAAGACAAAGTTTATGCCCTCCAGGCACCTCCAGAGAATACCTTCCCAAGCGGAGAAGTTCGGTGCCAGTTCCTCCTTTCATCGTCGTCAGCAGTCCTAAAGCTGAGAAGAGGTCCATATTAGAGCTGAAAAACTCGTCATCATCCAAAAATGTTCAATCTGTGGTGGAGCGGGGGGAGGGGGAAAGGGGAGCTGATAAGAAGCAGGTTAACAAGCACCACCAGTATCATCATCACCACCCGCACCATTCCGACAAGGAGCAGCAGCACCGTCAAGACGACCTTCGACTTCGGATGGGACGAGCACTCGAAGATGAAGAAGAAGAAGACGAAGAAGACGAGGAACTTAGTGTCGTTTAAAAAAGGGCAGACTCCCTCACGTGCAAATGAAGCGTTTGGAAGCAAAAGGAGTTAAGTCCAGAAAAAAAAAGATAGGACAAGACCTACATCTGGGCTAATTCCGAACCACCAAACTATGCACACTGTCTTGTAGCATTTTTTACGTAGATTACGAAAATCATACGCATTTGCGGGAATCTTGTCATAAGGTCACTTTTTTGAGGTCAAAGGCACAACCGAAAAATGTAGGGATCTACTTAGGACACACTATCGTTGGTGTAGAACTTCTGTTAAAACACTTATTTTATTGAATAATGATACATAATAGAATGTTAAGATTGTTTCCAAAAACAACTCAGGTTTTTCAAGATTAAAAATCAAAAATGACAATTTGTGTAGGTTTATTCATTCAAATGGTTAGAAATACCTAGTAATTGAACAAAATTCATAAGTTTTCCTCTAGAACTATGAAAAATTCTCACACACATTATTGAAAAATACTGAAATATTTGCCATTTGGATCCTGCTTCTCCACGAGGTAACTAATATGCTCTCTTTAATTAAGGTGACTTTGTTGTCTACGAATGACAAGAAAGTCATTTTTTTAAAAGGCGTTTTTTACCACTAATACCAACAAAAATGTTCCCTAAGCAGAACCCAACAATTTTCAGTTTTTGACCTAAAAAAAGTGACCTTAGGACACATTTCCCACGCGGATGCGTATGATATTCGGAATCTACGTAAAAACGGCTACAAGACAGTATGCACCATTTGGTGGGACGGAATTAGCCCAGATTTGGGTCTTGTCCTTTGACAGGAGGAATCTAAATCCGCCGGACGAGCTAATGCGTTCCTATGGAAAACTTGGATTTTCCATAAGAATCCAAGATTATTTTTAAGAACATTTACAACATCACACAGAAATCAGTGACAGAGTACATAGGCTGGGTGTAATACCTTTTGACGAGTAAATCTCAGTTTTCAAAAATGTTGACTTCATCCCCGTTTGATTCTAGACGCTTCAAATATAGAGGAGATGATATGTATGTAACCATGAGCATTGCCTTTCCCTCCTCCTCCACTTTCTCCCTTGACTTTGTAATTAACCTTAATCCTCTCCCTTTTACCAACTCCCTCCTTCCCCCCTCAGTAATGCTTCATCTCTATACTTTTCTAAGATCGGAGGTCGCTTTTAATAATGTTGTTAATTCCCTATCCTTGAGCAAATATTTGAGCCTTCCTCAAATTGTCTCGCATTCTTTGGGAGACAATTTGAGTCCCTCTCCCCGTCTCACTTCTTCCTATTTCGTCCCCTTTATTTTCTTTTGTCTCCCACTTTCCCCTCTATTTCCTTCTCTCTTTCCGCTTGTCTCCTTCTCTCAGTTTTATGGTGGTTCTCTCTGTGTCTGTCCCTTTCTCCATCTCATTCCCTCTCTTGCTCTCTGAAATGCATCATGAATCTAATCTCTGGCTGTTAGTAAAATTCGATTTCTCCCATTGCCGCTCCTTGACAGACGTCCTGGTAAAATGTCATTGTTTGTTTAGCTGAAGAATCCTAGTATACCTCCTCCCTGCTTTCTCCATGTGAAAGAGGCTGGGAGAAATGAGATGTATACGTATGAAGAGGCAGGTAATAGTCATTATGTTCGTCGGGCTCTTCACCAAAGGGATGGGAAGCGGGAAGAAAGTAAATGGAGACAGAAGCCAAAGAAAGGCAAAAGCCAAGCAGAAAAGTCTTGTGTAAGCCAATTACTTTCCCTTGTGTTTACGCAGTAGTTGGAAAGACGTCATGATGACTGCCGTGCTAACTTTCTTTGGGCTGAGGGGAGGAAATGTCCCCTCTCAAATACTTGTTTCCCCATCTCCTTTCAAGAATGTACGGGTGTAATACATTAGGAAAATGTTCACTTGTAAATTCTAAAATATTCCCTCTTTTCTCATCCCGCCCCAATCCATCCTAACCATACGGAGAAAGTCCATTCTCAGTCTCTCTCTCTCTGTTTTTATCCTATTTCTCCTTGAAAGTATTTGCGAGCCTAAGCCCACAGGTTTGTTTCTGATAAAATAAATAAATTCACAGGATGGATGCGATCCCGTACATATGAACTTCTCCCGCCCCCGCCAACCTTACTCCATGAAGCTCCAAAGTGAGCTCCGTGAGCACCCGCCTGTGTCCGGATGACTGTGACAGGATACCAAATCCGTGGAGCTTAGTCTCAAATTCTTTTTTTTTTATTTCTCCCAGCAAAAGAAGCTACTGTTTTCAAATGGGAAGAGAGGGAGAAAGATCTGGGAGGAAATTCCTATTTGAATTAAGTAGGAATGGAGAAGGTGTGAGGATGGAATTGGGAGAAAGGGGAAGAGGAAGAGAGAGAGCAAGGTGAGATGGAGGATTGTTATTCTGAAACAGAGGGGAGTGTAGGAAATCAGGGAGAAGCAGGGGTTCATGGTGTTTAATGTCTGAGAATGAGATTGAGGGGTGGTGAAGGTGAGAGGAGCAGCGTCTTGTCTATACATCTAACTTTTTATGGTTATAAATTCTCAGGACGTAAGGATGGATGAGTGAGTGAGTATCGGACGGGGCTATGAAATGGAACCCAGCTTCCTCAGTTGGGGATAAAAGGACTTGCGACAGTGCGTGTATGAAGAGGACAGGACGGAAGCGGGAGACGGGATGAGAGACAGCAGAGAGAGAGTAAGAAGAGAGAAAGGAGAGAGAAAGGAGAGAGAGAAAGAGGAGAGAAAGAAGAGAGAAAGAGGAGAGGGATAAGGAGGAGAGAGAGAGAGAGAAAGAAAAGAGAGGAGAGAGAGACAAGAGAATGAGTAGATGTAGAGTAAAGTACAACTGCCAAGGACCAGATGGATGTGCTCAGTAGTGAGGAAAATCGATCGTTTTTCCTCAACATGTAAATGCCTCCCAGTTACAAGTAGCTCTCCTTGATGTGTGTGTGTGTTCTATTCTGTTCATTACATCGTGTTACAACCACCACAAGTGATGTGCACTCTCCCAAAGTCAGGGCAAAATAAACTCACAAAAGGTAGACCAAATCACAAGCATCGAGCAAAATCCCGTATTTTCTCCTATCGCTCTTGCTCTCTCTGTTTCCGCTTTCTCTTTCTTCTCACTTTCTCCCTCTCTTCTCGTTTTCTTTCACTTTTTCTCTCTTCTCGATTTTTATCTGCATTTTTACTTTCTGTCTTCTCACTTTCTTTCTCTTTTCTCGCTTTCTCTCTCTTCTCTTCTCTCTTTCTCTCTCTCTCTTCTCTCTTTACCTGTGTTTTCACTTTCTCTCTCTCTTCGCTCCCTGTCTCTCTCTTCACTCCCTCTTTCTCTCTTCACTTTCTCTCTTTCTCTGTTCGCTTCCTCTTTCTCTCTTCGCTCCCTCTTTCTCTCTTCTCTCTCTCTTCGCACCCCCTTTTTCTCTCTTCTCTCTCTCTCTTCGCTCCCTCTTTCTCTCTTCTGTCTCTCTGTTTCTCTCTTCTCTGCCTCTGTTTCTCTCTTATCTGCCTCTGTTTCTCCTCTTTCTTCTCTCTCTTTTCTCTCTCTGCTTCTCCCCTTTCATTCCATTATAGTATTTGTTTAAGGCAACCTGCTACATCAACCTGTGACATGTTTCAAATTAATCGAGTGGCTTGGTCTCTCCATTTCTTCCTCCTCGGCCCCTCTCTTTTGTCCTTGGAGTCCTCCCTTTGTTCAGCATCTCCCGCATCTCCCCCAATGTGTTCCTCTTGTTGTCTCCTCCCTGTATTTTTAGCTCATCTCCATTCTTATCCTTTATTTTTCCCTGGTCTTGGAGACAAGCACTTGTCACACAATGATTTGGTTCCGTTTTTTCCATCCTCCTTCAGACGATGACGGGATAGGCTTGTTTCCTACCGTTTATATCCTACAAGGAATGACATTTTGGGGAGAGAGGAAATATTCACCTCCGCCAGACAACTCTCTGGCCAATTGTTCCCTGTTTCCGCTCCACACACGAGCTGTTCCGTACGAGCCAAACAACAACAAAGATGTAGGTTCAGGTACAAAGCAATTTACTTGGGTTGGACTCAAAAATAGGATGGGGGTGGAAAGAGGGAGAAAGAGAAATGATGGTAGAAAGAGAGGAGATAGAAAGAGGAATACAGAAGAGGGGAATCTCTAAGGTATTATCATTAATTTCCTTCGCCAAATTATGTACGTATTTATGCAAGTAAGCACGTATGAGTACAAAAAGGGCTTCAGTCCCTCGACTTTTCCTTTCCCGACCCTTTGCTCTCCTCCAGAAAGTTGGTTACTTAATCAGGTCTGCTTTATTCTGATGCGATTCGGTGGAGGAGGATTGTGTGCCCATCATCTTCATCCTCCTTTCCTCCTCATCCTCCTCCTCCTCCATCTTCAGCCAAGCAAAACTCATTTTATCAAATGAGATTTTCTCCGGTTGGAGGCAACAGGAACTTTCCCCAGCAATTCGATCGGATGCCTGCCTGGTGAACTATGTACATTATATACGTATACGTACATACATGAGTGCATTTGTGTTTATTTCGCTCAGTCGCCCTGTAGATACTTGATGCGATCAAGGCCCTTACGCATTTGTGGAAGACCTAAAATCGGAACGTTTGTGTAGGATTTGTTTTTATAAGCATTCTACATAAACATTAACCTTTGTCCTCAGATGTATATTTAGGGAGAAAATGTATGAAATTAAATCAAAATCTTCCCAGGCTTGTTTCCTTTTGACGTCCTTTGGAAGGGGGTACAGGAGCGTAAAAACGGGGAAAGGTGAAAGTACCTCAGACATTGTTAGGGCCCGGCCTAATTAATATAATTGCCTCGGAAGTGAGCGAGCAATTGAATCAACTGTGTATGAGAGAAAACTTGCCCCTATAATTAGAAAAGGAGAGGAGTGGCGGAGGGAAAGGAGCAAGTGTGCAAGGAGAAAGTAAGGAGAAAGTTTGTTTCCTTCGAAAAAAAATATTTTTTTCAGATGAAAAAAGGAGTTTAGCTGACACTTCATCTCCAAAAGGATGAGAAGGGAAAGACGGGAAAAGGGAACTAAAAGTTTCCTTGAACACATCATCAATTTTCCAACGACGTCCCTAGATATTTTAATTTTTTTCCCTTGAAAACAAGCTTTTGGTGGTCCCAGAGCTTATTGTGGGGGGAAGCCTTGTACTCCTGCTCACTTGATCGAGTGAGGGAAAAATGGGGGCAGTGGCTTTGGAAGAGCCTGTATTTGACTGGGTAGTAAACATATGCTCGGGCTTATGCCGTAATGTACTGAATGGGAAGTTTAATCACCAAACCTTTGTTAATGCACAAAGTTAACTTTTCCTTTCTTAAACTAGACACTTCTGTGTCGACATCCTGAGGCTCACCTCTGCCTCCTCCGCCCATCTTTCACCCTCCCAAGGGTTTCCTCCAGTGCATTATATAAAAGTTTTATTCCACATTGAGATGTGATGATGATGATGTCGAAGAAGCCACGTGTTCCCCGTCATGTTCCAAGTCAAAATGGTGTGTAAAATTAACTAATACTTCCAGGGCCAATAGTTGCTGATTAAATTCACTCCATCCCTGTCCTTTCTCTCCTTTAAGGCATTAACCTCATTCTCAAAAAACTTTTTCCTTCCCCTCCTCCTTTACACTCCCACCTTATTGACGAAACAAAGGAGGGGAGAGGGCGGGAAAAAACACAGACAAGGAGATTACACCCACCACTAACTACTCATGGATTTCCGCCACATTGACTCCCACAACGGCCTGTTGCGCCTCTTTCCCTCCCGTCCAACTCCTTTCACCCGCGAGCTTTCTCTGGTATGTACGTTCCACATGGATTTTTGTGGTAGTGATGAGAGAGAGAGAGAGAAGTTGGAGTCTCTCAAGTATATAGTTGTATATGAGGAAATGTTGAGGAATTATATGGTACGATCAAGAAAAGGATCATTTTCATTTCATTGCGGGGTCTATGATCAAGAAAAAAAGTTTGGTTTTTACGTAAAGAGAATTCAATCAAAGGGAAGATGCTCTTTCTTCCTATAAACTTGCAAATAAAAGTTGGCGGCAAAGGGGTGAGAGTTGGAAGTTATTCATGGGGAACTTTATTATTTCCTTCCTTCTAGAGCTCCGAACGAATGGAATATTTTCAAGATTTGGCTTGTATTCGATTGGAATTTGAAAATTCGACTTTTTTATTGCTACTGATTTGGATTCAGATTGATTTTTCGAATCGAATAATGTTCCCGAATTGGATTTGAAAAATGAAGGACATTGTGATTTGAATTCGGTTTGTATTCGATTCTTAAATTCGAAAAATATTTGACTCGGATTTGTATTCGAATGCAGTTCGAATATCATTCAAAATATCGTCGTTTAAGACCCAATCGTGACTAAATGCATGTAAAACTAAAGTTTTAAATACATTGGCTAAGAGCCTTTTGCATCTTTTAGGCAAAATGTGGAGAACCAATACGGATCAATAGAATCGAGTATTTTGTGAATTCATATCCGTATTCGATTCGGATTTACAAACAAATACTCATTCAAGATTTGTATTGGGTTTTGATTCCTATTAGGAAGCAATTTCGGTTTTTAATGTCGGTTTTCGTACTCGTATTCGATTCGAATTGAACCGAATCCAGAACATTTGGATTCGATTCGGTTTGAATTCGGTTCGAATTCGAATATTAATCGTATTCGTTCGGAGCTCTAATTTCCTTCCCTCTTCCTTCTTCAACCTCGTCTCTCATTGTTAATTGGAAAGCTCAAGTTGGGATTGTGAATAAGTGTCGTCACTGTTCTCTCGCTCTTCCCTTTTGGGGGTAATGTGCGTCTGTGTTGCGTCTTATGTAGATGTTTTGTGTGCCAAAAGAGACTGGTCTTTTCTTGGCGGGGATATCGCACTATGCACCTGTGGCTCTTGTGGTTCCTCAGGAATTCTTCCGACGACCACGAACGGGGAGACTTAAAAGCGTACCTCTTCTTTACTTCCGGTTGTGGTTGAGCACGCTTTGTGGTCCAGGGTACCACAAAAGGATATATTCCCTCTATAAATATGTTCCCACTAGGAAATAGTCACAATGCGTTTTCTAAGCACAATTTGAATGTGAATCTAGGATTTTTTTTATCCCGACCCACCAACTATTGGCGAAATTGTGGGTTTTTTTCAGAAACATCTCAATTTAGTATACAAAACGTTTTTTTTTTATTTTCTTGCAAGGACAAACACTTGATACTTCGATAGCTATATAAAAGGTAACGGCATGCTTTATACGCAGAATATTTTATTGCAAATCCCGAAATCCAGGAAAAAATGTTCCATTCAAATTCAAATCGGGTGGGAATTGACCAAGTTATGGCAATTTTTCTGCGGGAAAATTTTTCTGGATTCGCATTAAAATTGTGCATAGAACACAGATTGTGAACACATTGATAGAGAGAGTTGTATATCGTTATGAGGGAACCTGCACTCCGTATGTAAGTAATTATATGTGTACACGTGTGCACATGCTCTGAATAGATGTAATAAGGATGTACATGAACATATTGATATTTCTATACATGGAGTGATAGTATTGACAATGTCCAGCGGATGCTTGTTAATGGACAAAAGTCAAGGTATTTACAAAATGGAGTAACCTAATTGAAGATTATATGTACAATTGTATTAATGTCATTAGAATTAGATTTTGAAAGTGATAATGGCAAGAACAAAACTCTTGTGGCGTCGTCATTTTTCACTGAAGGATCTTATGGATGATCCATGATTTGGATGATTTTATGAATGGTCTTTGCTAAACCTCGAGGTGCTGGTAATTTCGGAGTGGTTTTACGTCAAAACAAACCTGAATCAACTGGATTGATGAGGAGGAAAGATGGAATGTGTGTCAATGTAACTGTTATTTGGAAATGTTGTTGGAAACATTATTTATTATTGGAAATGCGTCAGACGCGTTGTATAAAAATGTATTATAGATGTAAGTTGTAAGTCTGTACAAGGGTAGAGTATGTATACATGCATAGATTGCCATTTGAGCTGGAGTCAGTGAATGTTTTAAGGAGAATTCTCTTAGAGGATCTGAAAAATACAAGAGCGTTGCGCTGGAAATGTAATAATTGCAATGTGCATCCATGCTGTAAAGGCCAATTGTTGACCAAATGCATATGTCTCTTAATTCTCCTAAAATTGATTTTAAGCTCATATCATATCCAACATTTTAGCTTCCGAAGTACAATCATATAAGAAGATCAATTTTTGGAATGAGCCAATTGGGTAACTGGTCAAAAATCGTCCTTGGGCATGGACATAAAACGTACTTACATTACTAAAACCAAATAAATCATTTGGATATTTAGACACCAATTTAATTAGCCATTAAAACACGAAATGTACTACAAACATGTACTCACTACTGGCGTTTTGTGTACATCTTTAGATATGTGTACATGTAAGTACATATGAGTACTCAACAAGGTACTTTTCATCGAATAAAATGTAAAGGTTAGAATGGAAGGTAGAATGGATGGAATCCTTGTCTTTATGTGCAATGATGGACGTCTATACTTAAGATGCATACATGTACTTATGTATGTAATACTTGTATGCTGTTACGCGAGTAATAAAGGAATAAATGCCCCTCTATCATGTGAAAATAGAATATGAAAATTATACACACACACGTGCATAGTAGTAATATTGAAATATCTGTAATAATACTCAAAGAAAAATAAATAATAAATTCCATGTATGTACCTGTGTCTAAACAATCAACCTGCACACCGGGTGCTTCTTTTATTGCATAGCTCGTCAATCCCATTGTCATGTTTGTTTTGTTTAAATCTTGATTGCATTCCTCATCGATTCCATTGCGTAGGATGTAGTAGAAGGTGGGCTCTTGCCACTGATCAAAACCTGATATCGCTTCCAGATTTTTCTCTTCCGTTTCATGCACGTCACATCATCTCTTTTTACCATCGATCTCTCAGTGGAAAATACGGCAGAAATTGAACTTAAATTTCTTTTCGTTCTTAATATCTAAGGTTATGTGCAAATGGCTTGGGTTGTTGCTTTGTTTTTCCGAATTTCTGCAAACAAATTTTTTTTTAAACTTTAAAACTATGATACACACATACTCAAGTTGGGCCAAGTTTCACTTTCCAAAATTGCAACCTGCAAAAGCACTCATCGCAGACTGGGGAATACCTACCAAGGAATGACATACGAAAAAATATGAATTCAAATTCGAATTTATATTTTTCCTAATTATGAATACAAATTTAAATTATGGATATCTAACATATAAATTCTAATTCCAATGCAATTTTATTCAAATACTCAGACATTTGAATACGTATTCAAATACTTTTCGAATACTTTAAAAAAATGTATTTGTAATGTAACCTGACATAATTTGTAGCTGAAAATAAACGCAAAATCAATACAGAAAATTATAAATTGACTCCGCAACTCTGATTGTGCAAAAATCGATGCTTGTCAGACGAAATAGTACATTACTGCCAAAAAAAATTGTCGTTACAAAACCTTGATTTTGCAAAAACAAACTTTCCCGAAGGCGGGAATTAGCAACATAATGAAGGGATTTTTGGAATACCAATAAAGTATCGGTACCCAAATGTCAGCTTTTGAATACAAATTTGAATTTCGAATGTAATTTGTATTTGTAATTATAAATTCCCGCTGAAATATTTTTCTGGCAAAAATATGGACACTAATTCCGATTAAAATATTGATGGATATGAGTGTAGTTCCGATTTGAAGTCGAATACCGATTCGGATATCATAACCTGATATATCCAGATTTTGTTGGAAGTAGTAAGGGTAATGATGGTTAGGATGGGAAATGAGAACTGAGAACTGCCCAGAGTCCGATAAAAGATGAACATGGCCACAGTTGCCAGCCCGCACGGAGTGTCGCCCTCTTCCCGAAATTCCCGTTACAATCCATGGACCGGGACTCCTTCGGCTGAGTGTGGATTGGGGGCACTGGGTCCTTGCACTAATCGAGGTGGAGTGGGAAATAATATTTCCTCGCAGAGAAGTGTAGAGAGTGAACGGAGATAAATGATAAATGTCTATTATGGAAGAATGACAAGAGTGTGAGAGAGTGAGTAATTTTAATTTTAACTCATTTGGTCGGCCCTGGGAAACGTCATTTGGTTTGGTTCCGGCGGCTGTGTTTTTCGCCCTTCCCTCTCATCCCACATTTCGCTCTACTTGTTTCCTTGTCCACATTTCTATCACTCTCACGTCCCACTCTGTCTCAACTCACCCGGACTGGGAGGTGTGAAAGGAAGCAGAGGAGTTGGTAACAACAAGTGGGAGAGAGGAGGAAGGGAAGGCAGAGATGAGTGGAGGAGAAGAGGGAAATCAGGAGGGAGAGATGTTTGAGGAATAATAATAACGTCAGAGGTCAATCGATACGGAGCTGATGACCGTTCTTGATGCCTCCTCAATTTTCTCTTCCTCACTTCTGATTGTGAAAGCTTTTTTTTTTTTTGGCAGCAACTGTGTTTTTTTAGTACTTGTATCAACGGCCACATATGAAGCGTTTGGACGCAAAAGGAGTTCAATCCAAAATTTTCAAAATCAGGGTTTTTTTTTTCCGGCAAACAAAAATCAGGTGCAGAAGTATTCAAGTCTATTTTAGAAGTGTTGGAGCTTAACTCTTAATCCAGAGAATTCAGTAATCGGAATAAAACCAAACTTCAATATGATGGTAGTGCCTTGAGCACTTTACCTTGCCGTCATAGTAATTTCCCTGGAAATCCCTTTTTGGTACTTTAAAAAATATTTAAAATTGTTTTTCCAATATCGAAAACATTTTTCGGGAAAATACTTATGGGAAAACCCATGTTAAAATTTAGTGATAACCGGATCACTAAATAATCAATTAACATTGTTTAAAATCTTCGAAAACTTGTAGATTCTAATTTCTGGGGATAAAGACGTAGTTATAACCTAATCGCCATCTCCCTCATTTTTCTCACAGCCAGTGTACGCATCTAATCTACAAGGAAATTCCATGTTCACTACATTTTAACAAGAGTTTTCCCAGAAGGATTTACCCGAAACACGTTTTCATGCAGCATTTATATTTTCAATATTTTGAAAACTAGTAACTGTAGGAAAAGTGGTCAAGGTCAAGGTAGTTTTGTTTCATTCTGCAGGATAAAAATCTCGTGAAGATAGTTTTTCTGGTGCAAAAGGTAATTTTGAAATCTTTAAATTTCCTAATTTGCCAGACACTGGATTTTGATGGATAGATTTTGAAGCACATGCATACAGCCAAAGATACAACAATAATTTTGGATCTTGTGTTAGAGAAATAAATATTCGCCGAATTTTGAAGTATTAGGTGCGTTGAAAAACAGATTTTGCAGATTTTTCTAAGGCCTCTATCTTACAGGATAGCAAGAAATCTGGAAAATCTGCTCGTTTTTCAACGCACTCATTATATCCGAAATGGATTTTCCCTTCTCCTCTATTTCCTATTGTGGACTTAACTCCTTTTGTTTCCAAATGCTTCGCATCCACTATATTTTATGTGCTCGTATGGACATCCATACATGAATAAGTTGTTGCCCGCAAATGTGTGAGAGGAAAAACCAAGCGAGAGGAATAAATAGAGAGCGACCGCCTTTCTGTACCACAAAAATAGAGGATGGAAGTGAAATTTTGAAAAACATCTTTACATACATATGCATACATGTGTATACATACTTACAGTCCTCATGTATGGACTGATAGGGATTGAGATTGGCATGTGTGTAATCTCCAAGTGTACTTCTGAGAATTGAGCAACAACTGTCCGTAAACACCGCTGACTTCCTGGTCCAGGGCGTATTGTGTAGTCTGCCCAGAGCTTGTGGCTCTCTTGGGATGTTGGGGGGGGGGAGATTTTGGGTGACAGCCGTGGTTTTTACAGTTCTAGATGTGATGTGTATGCATGGAACGAGACTGAACGTATATGTATGTAAATCCTGGGGGAAATGCTATTCCCTATTACTAAACACATGAGGATTTACATATTCATAAATATCCTGTACATACTTTCTACGTGTGAGCGCATGGGAAAGGGTTGGGAAAGGACTTTTTGGACCGTGTCTCTTGAGTCAAGTGACTAATTAGGAAGGAACGGTGGTTGTCGTCGTCATCCTGGAGTTATGTGTGATGTCATTTTCGAGGAGTTTTAATGTATTCAGGAGGACGCACATGGAGCATAAATACGACCCCGTGGCTGGCAATAAACAGGGGCACTTCCCACTCATGTTCACTTCCAAAGCCCGCCTGCTCCATTCTATGTCTCCATTCCCTCTCCTACCTTATTATTAACTGGACTTGCCCAATCCTTCTCCTTCCAACCTCCAACTCTTCCTTCATCCCTTTCTCCCCTAGTTTTTTTTTTTTTTTTACTCTCTCACTTTATTCTTCCTTTAGAAAGCTTTTCCCTTTTCGCAATTCTTGTTTGTGGGTAATCCCAGTCCTTATGGGCTGGAAATTGTTGGCTCCAATATTTGACTTTCTTTTCTACTTTCCAAGCCATGTATTTTGGTCTTGGACCTCGGTATCTCTTGTATGCATTTGCTTCACTCTTATCTAACATTCTGTCTGTATTTAGCTTTCACTTTCCATTTCTCTCTTTTATGATTATTCGTTCAAAGGCTCTCGTCTGCTTTCTTGGTTTTGCTTTCTCCATCTCTACTTTCTCCCTAGTCTCTCTATATTTCTCTCGTTTCCTCTCTTTCCATCTTCTTCCTTTTCCCAATTATCTTTCTCTCCTTTGCTTTGTATGTCTCTCTCTTGCGCTATATACACCTGCCTGTCAGTTTCTTTCTCTAGTTTTTAGTGCATCTCTCACAGGTTCGTTTTTTTTACGTTTCTTTCATTCTTTTCTCGTATTTTCTCTTTTCTCCTATTTTTGTCTGTCTCTATTTCTTGTATTTTTGTATTTGTCTCTCTATTTCTTGTATTTTTGTATTTCTCTCTCTCTTTCTTGTATTTTTGTATTTCTCTCTCTCTTTCTTGTATTTTTGTATATATCTCTCTCTCTCGTTCTTGTATTTTTGTATTTCTATCTCTCTTTCTTGTATTTTTGTATTTCTCTCTCTCTTTCTTGTATTTTTTTCTCTCTCTTTCTCGTATTTTTTCTCTCTCTTTTTCATATTTTTGTCTGATTCTCTTTGCTATATTTTTTGTCTCTCTCTCTTTCTTGTATTTTTTTCACTCTCTCTCTCTCTTTAGCCTTTTCTCTTTTACAGTTCGTCCAGCTTCACCAGCTGTTGCGCTGATCTGCAACTCAAATATTCTCTCAAAATATTGCTTCATTTCTCACACGTTTTCACGTGTGCTAGTTTTCCGATGTTTCTCACATTTTCTCTCTCTTTCTTCCGTTGAATCTAGCTTTGTCTCTCAATTTGTCTATTTTTCTCTCTCCCGCTTCCTTTTTTTCTTTTGCTGTTATCCGTCGGATTGCTCTCTTTCTGTTTTACTCTGTTCCGAACTATCTCTGCTTTCGTGTCCGTCTAATAATTTCTGTCCATCTGTATCTTAATTTTTTTTTATCTCCTTTGTTATTTTCTCTTTCATCAATGCTTCAGCTCGTAGTTTTGCTCTCTTCACATGTCTCTCCGAAACTTCTTGCTGTCTGTCTCTGCTTCACTATCGTCTGTGGCTATGCTCCCCTCAGCACTTGTACAAGGAGAAGCTACAAGAAAAGTTAACACAATAAGTCCTTAACATACAAAGCTTACTCTTATGGAAGGAATCCATAGTCACCTACATACTTGTCTCTCTCTCTCTCTCTCTCTCTCTCCATCTCTCCCTCCCTTTTTTCCTCTCATCCTCCCGAACTTCTTGTGCTTCTTCTCCAAGTCAAGCATCCAGCCACACATGTACGTATGTATGCGCACACTTTCCCTGAACAACTCCACGCGGTAGCAACTGGTAAGTTGAACTAGTAGTGAAAGTTGATGGAGAGAGTAAAACGGGTCTAAGCATCGGAACATTGTATGCAAAGTAACAGATAATTGAATCAGAACCTGATGGGAAAAAATTCTGGGAGAAAGCAGTCAAGAAAAAAAATGTTCCATACCACAAAAGAATCAACTTAAAAAAGCATTTAATCCCAAAAAAAAGCTGGACCATCCAACCATGCTTGGATAAAATACGACGAGGAGGGAAAAAGCTTCCAGGAAAGTGGCAGCGATTGGTGGAATTACTTTATCCAAAATTCTATTAAATCCCCTAAAAGGCTACATAAAAAAATCTGGATCACACCACCAACAAAAAACCAATCCAGAAGCAATTTTGAGATAATGGAAACGTTAAGTAAAGTAGATGGAAAGCACAGCGTAAATCACTTAGAAAATTCCAGGTACAAAATAGGATCTGAGAAATCTGGAAATCCCTTCCTACTTGTGACTCAAGAATTATGCCCATTTTCACCAGGAAGGATGCGAAGCCTTTTTGGGGGAGTCAGAGGGTGAGAGAGAGACAGTCAGAGGGAGATAGAGAGGAAGACAGGAAAAGACATAATTGGACCGAGAGGAAGGAGATTGTAGGAGTTTGTCACATTGTAAAAAAATAGAAAGACTCTTTTTTTTTTGGTTGGAACAAAGTTGTACATCACTGAGGTTTTGTACATAACGATTCATGGGAGAGCTATACACTGTGAGAGAGGATATTGAAGGAAAGGATACAGAGAAAGCGAGAGAGAGAGAGACGGAGGGAGGAAGAGAGGATAAAGAGGGAAAGACGACCGTGCAGAACGCTTTACGTTTCGTCCTTGTAAGAGTAACCAGAGCGTGTGGTTACTACTGTGTTTGTACGGGCGTCTTAGGTATTAACAAGATTCCTTCTCCGTCTCTTGCGCCGTCCAACCTTCTTGTCTTGTCTCTCTATCTCTCTCTCTCTCTCTCACTTTTCCAGCCGTTCCCTCCCTCTCCATTTCTTCCTCGCCCTCACAGAGGATCCCCGACCGGGCAGAAAGGCGAGAGAGAAGCTGTACATTGGAGTCAAGTAAAGATATGTGTATGTGAGAGAAAGCGAGATGGGAGCTAGGGGAGAATAGTATTTCTCACATCTTCACGTATGTATATGTGTCAGCTCATATGTATGTGCGTGTGTGTGCGGGAGAGAGCGGACGAGAGAGAAAAAACAAGAGAGAGAGAAAGAAAGAGAAATAGAGGGACAGAGAAATAGCGACATAGAGAGAGAGAAAGAAAGAGAAATAGAGAGAGAGAGAGAAATAGCGACAGAGAGAGAGAGAGAGAAAGAAAGAGAAATAGCGACAGAGAGAGAAAGAAAGAGGAATAGAGAT
>JAQGBT010000693.1:0-44409 GCA_034698585.1 Disparrhopalites patrizii | reverse complement strand
AAAAGATAGATAAAAGAAACTGGAACAGGAGAAAATAAAAGATATATAAAAGAAACTGGAACAGGAGAAAATAAAAGATAGATAAAAGAAACTGGAACAGGAGAAAATAAAAGATATATAAAAGAAACTGGAACAGGAGAAAATAAAAGGTAGATAAAAGAAGCTGAAAAATAAGAAACGGGAAGTGGAAGCATTGACACAAATGGAAATCATAGAAAAAGAAACAAAAAGAAAAACACGAGAAAATCAAGATGGAGATCAGCCTGAAAAGTAGAGGAGCAAAAGGATAGCCAAAGACAAAGTGAGATGAAAAAACAAAACATAAAAACTGGCAAGAAGAGGAGATCGAAAGGGGAAACGGAGAATAAGGAAAACAGCAAAAAGTAAAATGATAAGTGATAATATACGAAGAGATTATACTGAGGTGTTGAAGGAGAACAGCCAACTACAGATGAGAAAGCAAAATCAAAAAAGGCGAGACAAAGGCAAGAAGAAAGAACGGAACCAAAGAGGGGAAGGTGAAGAATCGGGGAGAAACTCGAAAAATGATAGAACAAAATATATAAAGATGATAAGACAAATGAGGGAGACGAGAGAAAAAGGAGTGAGATCGAAAAAATCAGGAAGTGAAAATGGGTTACGGTAGTGGCAGGGAAAGAGAGAAAGCAAAAAATGATAGAAAGCAACCGAGAGGAAAGGAGACATATGGAAAGGACGGTGGGAAAAATTAAATAAATTAATGGCTATAAATGTGGGCTTTTACTCCCTTCCACAATTTCCCCTACTAAAGCTAAAATAAACTCCTATAAAAGAAACTTTGTTCATACAACTCATACCTTGCTCGTATCCGAATTTTTCCTCAGACTTTTCCCACTTTTGTAGGTTACACCAATAAAATCTCACATGTCATTAAAACCCAAGTTCAAGTCAAACTTTTTACCACCCACACACACAAGTTTTTCTTCCGTAAATTTTCTTCCCGGTCTCCCTCTGAAGATTTCCCCGGTAAAGACACGGCCTTCAATAAATTTTGATCCGGAAAAAAAAAGTTTATCGAAGTGTAATACTACCGGTTTTTTTTTAACTCTCAAGATACGAACACAACTCTCAAGAAAAAAAGTAACTGGAAAGAACACTTAAAACATTTCTTACACCGCAACTTTACGTCCATTTTTTTAAACGGAACTCCACTTTTTCTGGAAAAGAATTCGACTATTTCAAATGGCGGGACTTGACAATGTTTCCTCTTACGTATTTTTGTCGGGGTTTATAGCAATCGCCAAAGAGGGTTAGAGGAGGGAGACGAGAAAAAACTGTGTGCACTCTGAGAAGGTTGGGAAGCTAATGCGTGAGTGCGCATAGAGAAGACCGGGATTTAAGCCCAGGCCACGAACTGCCGACCAAAAGACCGAAAAGTAAAAACTCCCTCCCTGCTATTTCCTTATGACTAGGCCTCTTCCCCCAACTACTGGAAAAGGTCTGTACAGGAGTCCAAAAAGTACAATGTGGGGGGAAACAGTCGGGATTTCCTTCTTTCCATATCCAACACCCACTCTTACTAACTCTCTCTCTCACTTTACTCTCTTTTGATTCTCTAATCCGTTATTTTCTCCCTCACGCTTTACGCCTTCCCTTTCTCTCTATTTCTCTCTTTTTTTGTCTCCAATTTACTCTTTCTATATTATGTTATTTCCCCTTTGATCTTTACTTTGTCTCTATTTTTTTCTTTCCTTTTTATCGCTTTTATTCTTCTCTAATTTTTGCATTTGTTAGTCTCCATTTTCCCATTTTCTTTGTACGTATATATTTTTCTCTTCTATTTGTCTCTGTTTTTCTATTCTATTTGTCTCTTATTTTCTCTTCTATTTGTCTCTGTTTTCTCTTCTATTTGTCTCTGCTTTTCTCTTCTATTTGTCTCTGTTTTGCGTTTTTATATTTCGCTTTCCTCTGTGTATATACTTCTCTATTTTTCCATTTCATTTGTCTCTATCTTCTCTCTGTCGTTTGCCTTTATATCTTCTCTTGTGTTTGTCTTTTTGATTCTCTATTTTCTCTTTCATTTGCCTGTATTTTCTCTTGTGTTTGTCTTTTTGCTTCTCTATTTTCTCTTTCATTTGCCTGTATTTTCTCTTGTGTTTGTCTTTTTGCTTCTCTATTTTCTTTTTCGTTTGCCTGTAGTTGTCTTTGTGTCTTTTTTCTAGCTATTTTCTCCCTCATTTGTCTCTATTTTCTCTTTCATTTGCCTCTATTAGTCTTTGTATCTTTTTCGTTTGTCTCTATTTGTCCATTTTTTCTCAACTTTGTCTCTATACTTATCTCTTACTTTGTCTATTATCTTATTTTCTTTGTTTCCTTTCCTTTGTCTCTAATTTTCTCTTCCCTTTCTGTATATTTCTTTCCTCTTTCCGTGCTGTTGTCTTACTTTTCTCTCTAATCTTGTCTCTTCTTTTTTCATTGAATTTTGTCTCTTTTCTATAATTATGTCTTTGTATTCTCAATACTTTGGTCCTTTCTTTTGCTACATTTTTGTTGTTCCTTTTTCTGTACTTTTGTCCTTCCTTTTTCTATAGCCATGTCTTTCCTTTTCTCTAATTTTAGCTTTCTCTTTCCTATATACTTGTCTTTCTTTTGTTTTGTTTTCCTTTCCATTTTCGCCATATTTATACCTTCCCGCCTTCCCCAGATTGTATTCTCTTCATTGCTTTATTCGTAAGTTTTGACTCTTCAAAACCCGTCTCGTCGTCTCTCTTTTCTCCTTCGCTCTTTCCCCTTCCTTATTTCCGTCTCCCTATTCAGACTTTTAGGTCTTTCTCCCTGTTTTCTGAACATGATAGCCAGAAAAGTGTCTAACCTTTCCCAGAAAAGAGTTTATATTTTCTTTTTTTTCTTCTGCAACTAACTCCCCTATTTACCCGGCGATATATATTTCCCCCCTTGCCGCATCCCTTTTGTTACAGAGAGAAGGGTTGGATCCAACTATTGTTCGTCTGCATTTCTCCCCGGCATTCCTCGTAGAGGTGGTGGTAATAAAAATAATAAGAACAACACAAAGCAGGGAATTGAGCTAGGACTCCGGCCCTCCACATAAATTCTCCGGATTATAAGTTTTCTCTCTCCCCTTTTTTTTTCCTCCCGGTAAATGTACCGTCATTGTACCCGGCTTTGATTCCACTGTGTTTGTCTCGGGAGTTGAGAGAAGAATTGTAGGAGGCTTGAAAGAACAATGCTAGCCGGGAATTGGAGGAGGACGTGGGGGAGGGGGAGGGAGAGCTTAAACTACGATTACAGATCAAATTACAGAGGATAAAAGGGAACCGATTTACTTACAAAGGAGATCCCAAATGAATTTTTCCTCCACTTTCCTTCCTTTTTCCAAATGTTTTCCAGACTATAAGGCTTCCCGGGAAACGACGACAGCGTATTTTGTTACCTATCAACCCTCTTCTTGTCTCAAAAGGGGTGGCTATCCTATCCTTTACCCTCTTGATATAAGTTGCGACACGCTTCCATGTACATATTTTGCACTTATTTCCTCGGTCTTTCCTCATTTTTTGTCTTTCCACGAATGCATTTGGAGGCTTCCTTTATTTTTTGGTTCAATATTTTGTAACTTTCCTTTTCCTTTCTTTTCTTTCGCTTTTCCGCTTTTCTCCCATGTTTTTTGCTTTTCGTTTCCCAACTCGTCGGTTTCTTCGTTCATGCCTTTGTCGCTTTCTTGTTTGTTTGTCTCTCTTTTCTCTTTCCACGTTCTTTTTTCTGTCTCTCTTTCCTTTCTCTCTATTTCATCACTTCCTTCTCGTTTGCTCGCCGTCTCTTTTTTCCTTCACTTTCAGCCGCGTCTCTCTTATCTCTCCGACTCATCCTCTTCTCTATATCAGTACCTGTCATGTGCGTCTGTTTTTGTCTCTTTCTATGAATCTCGTCCATTTTGTCTCTCTCTTTTGCGTCTTTTATCTCTTTCTTTTGAGTCTTTTCTCTTTCTTTCGCGTATCTTCTCTCTCTTTCTTTCGCGTCTCTGTTTCCCATCTCCCTCCTCATTCTCGTCTCTCTTCTATCCTTCTCTCGCTCAACCTCGTCTCGCTTCTCTCTTTCATTTTTGTCTCTTTTCCCTCTCGATCAAATACATTATCGTCTCTCTATTTCCCCCTTATTTTTAATTCTCGTTCCTATTCTTATTCTCGTCCCTTTTTTATTTCTCGTTCCTATTTTTATTCTCGTCACTTTTTTATTTCTCGTTCCTTTTTCATTTCTCGTTCCTCTTTTATTTCTCGTTCCTTTTTCATTTCTCGTTCCTTTTTTATTTCTCTCCTTTATTTCATATCGGTCTGTTAACAATTGAATTATATACACTATCGTCTCACGATAATGTTTTCTCCATTGTTTTTATTTCTCGTCTCTTTTCCTTCTGTTCTCCATTCTCGTCTCTCTCTCTCTCTCTCTTCATTTTTCACTCTTATCTCTAGTCTCTCTTCCCTCTCTATTTTCCTTCTTGCTTCTCCTCACCCTTATTTTATCTCCCTTATCCCGGTTTGTGTCTCTTTCTTGTTCATCTCGCCTCCTTCCATCCCTAACCTCTCAAGATTTCTCTTCCTATCCTTACATTGAACTCTCTCTTTTAATCTCTCCCACTTTCCTTCCTCTGATCACCAGTTTCTTCATCTTCCTTCATTTATTGGAGTCCTTAACTATAGAGTTTGTTGTCGCCTATTCATGTCAAAATATTTTCAGAACATTTCCACCAACCCAAGAATTCCTATATGGCTGAAATCTGAGTTTTTCTTGGCTTCAATTCCTGTCACTGTACATCATCTTTGTTGCTCTTCTCCGGTGCTTATCAATTGCTCGCGTATTTTCCAAACTAAATTTTGTCTTTTGTACGTTCTAGCAAAACATTACCCCCAAAACAAAGTCAATTATTCAACAGTATCATGGGCTCTGCTTTACTCCAAACTATAGCGAATATTTCCCTCCCCAAAACCTCTTTTCCATCCCTTGCTTTTCCTCTCACCCATTTCCTCCTCTGCCCTTCCTAATGGGAATCCACGCTATTTTTCCACAAAATTTACTCCCCAATGTGAAGGGTCGGCGAATGAAGTCAACACGACAATAATTGCCCGTTTTTTGATACGGATGCCCAAGACGTAGTAGAAAAATTGTGGAATGCAATCACCTAATGCGTATGTATACGCCAGCTTTTAAATGGGAACGGAGGGCTGCAGTAGAAATGCTTGTGAGTGGCGGAAGGAGTCCGTGTATGTGCCTATAATGTATATTTACCCCTGGAAGAGGACGTTGTATGTGTATTTACGAAAAAAAAGGAGTTACATTTGTTCCGAAGGGGGAGAGAGAATTGTGCAAGTTGAGGGAAAGAGTAGTAGCTAAAGTGCTGCACGAGCCATAATATTAATAGGGAGCGTTGTGAATGCATAAATGCAAGTTCCTGTTGAGGGGAGAGCATATAATACAATGCCTTTGAAGGCACATGTGAAGGCACAGTAGACTCTCTTGTGGCTCTCTGAGCACACAGGATGAGGGAGAATTTTATCCGGTAAAAAGAAATAGCTTTCCCTCGTCTCGGTCTCTCTCTCTCTCGTCTTCTCTCTCTCTCTTTTCGTGTTCTTTTTCCTTCTTCAAGTCGCCAGTACAAAGGGATTTTGCTGCTCATTGAAGAATGTGCGAAAGAGAGAGAGAGACAGAGAGGGAGAGAGAGGGAGAGAGAGAGGAAGAGAGAGACAGAGAGGGAGAGAGAAAGAGAGAGACGGGGTGGAAGGAAACCACAGAATGCTTCCCTACGCACTTACCCCCAAAAAGAATATTTATGTACACGCTAAAGCACAATATACCCTTCCCAGTCTCTTGGTCTCCTTCATGAAGAGGGGAAACTTTGTGTATTCTATGAGATGGAAATATCCGAAAATCACCGGATTCATAGGACGGAGGAAAAGGGGGATCCTTTCAGGGTGTTTTATGTACTCACGTGAGAAAGTGTGGATGTATGCTGGGTTGTATCAGCGAAACAGTGATGGTCCTTTTAGGGTTTATATGACTCCTAGAATTCTCCCCTTGTCTTTCTTTCTCTCTCTGGATTTTTGTTTCTCTTTTTGGGTATATGCTTATCAGTATCTTCTGTACTCTTTTTTATCCTGACAATTCTCTCTCTCGTCTTCGTATTTATTTGTCTCTCCATTTTTAATGATTCTCCATCGTTTTGTCTCTTTTTCTCAAGTTTGTCTCTTTTTTCTCAAGTTTGTCTCTTTTTCTCAAGTTTGTCTCTTTTTTCTCACTTTTGTCTGTTTTTTCTCACTTTTGTTTCTTTTTTCTCACTTTTATCTCATTTTTCTTTCTTTGTTTTCTCGTTTTTGTCTGCTTTTTCTCTACACATCCCTTAATGTTTTCTTTGTATTCATCATTCTTTCCCCCTTTTTGATGTTCATAATTCTCCCCTTGTACTTTGTCTTTATTTCAAATGTTTTTCTCTATTCATTTTTGTCTCTTATTTCTCTTTGTGTTCCACATTTTTCTTTCTTTCTCTTTGTATTCCTCAATTTCTGCTTCATTTTGACTCTCAATTTTTGAATGATTCTCCTATTTCTCTTTGTCTGTATTTCTAATTTTAAACTCTTCCCTTCATAACTCATGGTATTCTCTATTTTTCTTTGTATGTATTCCTCATTTATTCCTATTTCTTTCTCCCCCTTTTTACGTTCTCTTTGTTATTCCTCATTTTCTCCTTTTTTGCTCTTTGTTATTCCTCATTTTCTCCCTTTTTGCTTTTTGTTATTCCTTATTTTCTCCCTTTTCACTCCTTCCTCGGTTTCTCTTTCTGCTTTTTGTTATACCTCATTTTCTCCTTTTTTACATTTGGTATATACCTCAATTTCTCCTATTTTACTCTTTGTTACATCTGATTTTGGTTTCCCTTTTTCGTTCTTAAACTTCATTATACTTTCACCAGAATTGTCATACGTCTTTCTCGTAGGATTCCCTATTCAAAGAATGCTGTCTTTGCAAATTAAATTATATTTTCCGGTCAATACTACAGCCACACAAACTTCAGGATATATTTTTTTATTTGTTTCCTCCATGCTTCTTACTCTCCATTGCTCTCGTTTAGTTGTTGCCTCTCCATCTCCTTACAAAAATTCTGTTTTTATGTCTCGATTTATATCCAGCGCCTAAATGGTGTAGAGCGAAACTTTATAGATCCAAATGTTGTGAAATTTTGAGTTTTACATAAAATGGATGTACACAAAGTAAAAGTATGTAGATCTAAAAGATTTTCCTGGGATCATCCTTCCCCAACTTTATTCCATCCTTGTATTCTCTCCATGATTACTCATCCTCACCGAATTTTTCCTCGTCATCATCCCCATCCCCCTGGAAGCTCCCGTGAGTTTTCACCCTCTTGCCTGATTAATCCGGGGCCGTTCTCTCCCTCTTCCAACACAATTATTCCCGCTCCATGATCACGGGGTTTCCCCCAGGACCAGAAAGTATCCGAAATATCAGGATAAAAAATAAAAGGAAAAATTCCGTCTACAATTTAATGTACATGTGTTAATATATACATATAATAACCAGATCCTCACCCTCCAACACGCTCCCGGCCACTCCGTGTCTTCGCCAAATTAGGAAATGAGCCCCAAAAAATCACTTATTCACACTTTTTATAACACTTTCCCCCTAGAAAAATGAGTTCCAAATTGAAATTTTTTTGTGGGGAAAAAAACACTTGTACCTATAAGAGCGAAAGGATTGCGGAGATGGACGACGGACAAATGGGAAATGACATTCCCATTGGAGACAGTTTCCGCCTCACTAATGACAAATGTCCCTCCGTACTGTGACCATACAAAAGTCTACGAAGAGAGGATGCGGAGATTTTTTTTTTTCTATTCCTATTTAATTCAGGACACAATAGGAAATTATTAGTTCCGCCACACCGTCAATGCCAGTCTCATCTCGCGTGTCAAAATCCCTCCAGGTTACACTCAATGTCCGTGTGAGTAAATATAGTAAAAAAAGGGGGAAAAATTCCCCTCATGGCAAACTCATTCAGAATGTCACTGCCTCTCCCGCTCTACCATCCCATTTTTGGAGAGGATGAGTGCGTCTCTCCATACACTAATTATCATGGTATAGATTTTATCCCTTCCCCAAAGCTTTTCCATCTACATAACTCCCATGAATTTTAAGTGAGGCACATGAGGGAAAATTGGGAAACGAGAGAGAGAGAGAGAGAGAGTGGGGGAGTGTAGCTTTGGTGGAATTTGTGGAAAATATGAAGGATTGTAAATTACTCCTGTGTATAGGCCACATAAAAAAATGCACTCAAGGGCTCTTCTCACTAATGACAACCAGGAGCATGTGATGGGGGAGGAGGAGGAGGATGAAAATAGACTCACTCCTCCTATGGTCATTGAAGTCATCATCAATCTACCCTCTTTCCTATTATGATTCCATTCCTTTCCTACGAAGGGAACGAGAGAGGCTCCAAGAGAACGAAAGAGAGATGTAGAGAGAAACAGCGAGGGAGAAAGAGAGAGACAGAGAGACGTGGAAAGATACAGCGAGGGAGAAAGAGAGATAGAATGGGATAGAAATCAAGAGAGACGATAAAAAGAGAGAGACATTCAAAGAGAGAGAGAGAGTGAAAGAGAAAGAGAGAGAGAAATTCTGGAAGTATTCATGCATCCATCAACTCTCCTCACAAGGGAATTCTCTCACACAAGCTCACATAGAAAAACTTTTCCAAATGTTAAATCTATAATTCTCTCTCTCTCTCTTTCTATCACTCGTTCTCTATCCTTCTCAATATTCGCTCTCTCTTTGCCTCTCACTCTCTTTCTCTCTCTCTCTCTCTCACTTTCTTTGCCTCTCTCTTTCTCTCTCTCTCACTCTCTTTGTCTCTCTCTCAGTCTCTTTGCCTCTCTCTTTCTCTCTCTCTCAGTCTCTTTGCCTCTCTCTTTCTCTCTCTCTGTCTCTTTGCCTCTCTCTTTCTCTCTCTCTCAGTCTCTTTGCCTCTCCCTTTCTCTCTCTCTCACTCTCTTTGTCTCTCTCGCAGTCTCTTTGCCTCTCTCACTTTCTCTCTCTCATTCTTTCTGCCTCTCTCACTTTCTCTCTCTCATTCTTTCTGCCTCTCTCACTTTCTCTCTCTCTCGCTCTCTTTGCCTCTCTCTCTTTCTCTCACTCACTCTCTTTGCCTCTCTCTTTCTCTCTCTCACTCTCTTTGCCTCTCTCTGTGTCTGTCCCTTTCTTTGCGTTTTTCTTTATTTCTCTCTTTCTCCGTATTTTCTCGCTCTTTCGCTTTCTTTGTATCCTCTCGCGCTTTCTCTGTCTCTTTCTTTGTAGTTACTCGCTCTTTTCACTTTGTATTTTCTCGCTCTTTCTCTCTCTTTTCGATTTCCTTTGTCCCTTCTATTCTCTTTGTTTTTTCTTTTCCATTCTATATGTCACGCCTTCTGGCCCCCTCTCTCTCTCTCTCTTTCATTCTCTGTCTCTCTATTTCTTGGTCTTTCTCTCTCGATTTCTCACTCTTTCTGACTCTCTTTCTTACTTTCCGTCGCTCTTTGTCTCCTGCTTTCTCTCTTTCTCCCTCTTATTCAATCAGTTGTTTCTCCCTTCTTCTCAGTATTAGCTTTTTGTACATCGTTCATTATCATCTCACCCATATTTCCTTCTTCTCCCGTTATCCTTCGCGACAGTTTCTCTCGTTTCTCTGTCATTTGTCTCTGTTTCCTTTTCATCACTCGTCACTTTCTCATACTGATATCTTTCTTGCTGCTATTTTTTTTTTACTTTTCTCCACTTGCTCTCGATTAATTTCAAGGGTTCACCTTCTCTCTTTAGTATGTAGCTCTTTTATTTCCTTCTACTTTCCCATCTCTTCATCTCTCTCCTTTTGTTGTCTCTACATGATTTCGTTCTTAGCCTCTCGTCACTCTCTTTCTAATACACTGTTTTTACATTTTTTTATTCTTGCATTTTTCAGTGGCTTTCCTTCTCTCATTATAGCACTTAATCTCTCTACCCTATTGACTCCCTATTTCACTAATTCCATTTTTCAATTTGAACTGCAAACTTCTTTTTTTCTCCCTTTCCTCTCATCTCGACAAACTTTTGGAGAGCAGATCTATAAAATAAAATGGGGAAAAGTCCAAGGATTCTCTCCACTGATGAATTTCACCATACACCCCGAAAGTCTCCCATCATGGGTACAGGCGAAAAGAAAATTCCCCATTTATTGACTTTTCTCCAGGATAAAAGTAAAAGGTTGGGAAATAGGCCTGAGAATTTTTTTAAGCCTAAAAACACGTTTTTTATTTGGAGCCCTCGAACATGGGCATAATCCAGAGGCGAGAATGAATGCATAAGAACCTTCCTTCTCCTCCTCATGCTCTTTACACATTAGTGGATTTTCCATTAGAAGGGAAAAGATGTATAAATCAGCCGATTACATGTTGCTTCATAAATTTCCCGCCTTTTCCCTTCCCCCCGCTTTCCATGGTGGTTTATGTACATACATAGAATGGATCCTTCTCCAGACCACAACCCGTTTTTTTTTCTATCTGGAGGAGAGCATGTTATTATCATTACTATTATTAACTTTCTCCCTATTTATCCCATTTTTGGAAGTGTGTGGGGAACTATTTGGATATACGGGAGAATTTCCCCGTCGTATATTCACAATTTACGACAGTTTTGGAAACTTCAAGTAGTATTTTGTAGTATTGTGTGTGTGTGTGGAAATTTCCTCCGGTGTGTGGTGGAATTGTGTGCTCACACGCCAACACCAAATGCCATAAAGAATTATGGGAATTTCTCTCTCCTTCTTTTCTAAATGTGCGTACTTGTTATTTACAACCCCACACACATTCATTTATTAGAAAAAGCATAGGGGGAGAGCCTCTCATTTTCCGTTTTTGTTCCCATTTTTCCCATTGTTTTGGTCCAGCAATTATTTTTGGCAGTTATTCCCTCCTCACGTCCTGGGAATGGAATATATCAAAAGGGAATTCCCACACAAGGGAGATTCCCCCCGGGAGATTTCTACCTGATATGAAGCGGGAGGGAATGGAACAGAAATTTTTGGGTATTCCCCATTATTGTTATTCCGGGAATGACAATGACCGTTCTGGGAGATGTTGCTTCAAGTCGGGCTTCATTAATTAAAATTTACATTCGAGCTATAAAAAGGCACTTGTTTACATGGTATCCCCCGCATATGTCATACACATATTGATATGGCGATGGCCGAACAAATAATTCTTTTGCGGAGGGAATGGGGTGGAAATTAATTTTACGCCATGCCTCCATTGGGCTTCGTGTCATTGTGTTGTTGCCGTTGATTTGAATCTGGAGAATGACTTTCTCAGTGTAACTTCTTGTTATTGCATGGAGCAACCAGCTCGTCATCTCTCATCACGTGATGAATTAAAAGAGCCACAATAAAATACATAAAAAACAAAATAAATTCCAAAGCAAACGACATATGTATTTTATTTTATATATTAGCAAGATAGCGAGAAGCAGAAAGCTGGAGATGCAGCGAGTAAGCGAGGGCAACATGGCACTAGAGAAAGTCAGATATAGGGCAATATCAACAAATAAACCCGCATAGTATGAGAAAATCAGAAGACAAAATAATGCTAGAAAAATTTTCAGAAAAATAAAACGAAACAAATGACATCGAAACAACTCAGAGAAAAATCAAAAAAAGAACATAACGCCAGAGAAAGTCGGCGGAAAAGTAAAAATCAAAATAGCGCAAGAGAAAGTCAGTGAAAGGGTAAAAGCAAAAACGACAATGAAGGAAGACAGCTAGAAAACCATAAGAAAAAAAAACGACAAGGAAAGCTAGAAAAAACTGAGGAAACAAATAACGCCGTAGAAAGCCATAAAGACAGAGGAAAAAAATAAAGCCGAGGAAAGCCAGATAAACACGCGACAAAAATAACGCCGAAGACAGCCAGATAAACAAACAAAAAAAATAACGCCGAAGAAAGCCAGATAAACAAAGGAAAAAACTAACGCCTAAGAAAGCCAGAAAAAACAAAGGAAAACATACCGTCGACAAAAGCCAGATAAACAACAAAGGAAAAAAATAACACCGAAGAAAGCAAAAAAAAAAACAGGAAAAAATAACACGGGCAAAACTATAATAATTTTCCTATCATGGTTCAAAACATATATGCACCTGTTAAACAACCATAAATATTTTTTAGAAAAGGGAGTAAAAGTAAAGAATCCAAAGGAGCCCTTAAGAAAGAGCAACGAGGAAGGTAGAAAATCACAAAATTCAAAAGAAAATGCTCCAATGAAAGAAAGAAAATCAAGAGAAAGCGCGGGCGTTCAGAGAAAGAAGAAAAATCTTAAAGGGAGGAAAAAGCCAGAAGAAAGAGAAATAGAGCAGGGAATTGATATGATAAAAAGTGTTTTTTTCCATTCTCGATGAGGTGCTTGGGTAGAAATGTCACGAGGGAATAAATCAGGATGGTAAATAATGTGGGAGTGTCACGGAGGCTTCCTCTTACACATAAAAAACCACATGATCAAACAGGGAATAATGTGGTTGGAAATTCAATCAGTGAAAGAGTTGGCTTGTGGAAGACTTATTTGATTGGAGGGAATGTAGAAGGCATTAGGGTCAAAGAGGAGAGCATCACCAAAGGGGAAAAAATGTTTGTCAACAAAATGGGAGGGATAAGAGAGGAAATCTGGTGAGATATGAGTCAACCCAAAGACTTTTTAGGCAAGGTGAGGCAAGAGGAAATGTTGTAACCGGAATGAAAGATATGGAAAAAATGGAGAAAGCAAGGAATGAAGGGTGAAAGGCGAGCCACAAAAAGAAATATCCTGGATACTAAAAGGGAGGAAGGAGCATGGGAGCGTGGGAAAATGAGAGGTTGAAAAATAGATGAAGGAGTGATATGTTCCCCGAATATTATAATGGAGTGTCAAGACAAGTAAATAATTGGTGGGAGAAAAAGAAAAATGACAGGAAAAGAGAAGGAGCGACGGATGTCAAGTAGGCTTTTCTCTCTCCCTTTCTTTCTTTCTCTCGCTTTCTCTCTTGTCATACTCTCAGACATAATCAACTTTGACTAAAATGCCCGGTGCGTGGCTGTGTACATTTTGCCTCATTCAAAATGCATTCAAACACACTGGGATGCATTTGCTCGAGAACCTTTGTTTTCCTTCTCCCACTTCCTTTCTCTTTTTTTCTCTCTCTCTCTCTCTCTCTCTCTCTTTCCCTTTCCAACGATTCATTCATATGCGTCAATGGCAGTGTGTGAAAATTCCACTTTTCTTTCTGGAACCTTGTCTCTTTTCTCTCTTTAGATATTTTTTTATTGTCTACCCCCACACACAGTTCTTTAAACTCGGAGTCGTTCTTCAGGGTCTCTTTCTTACTTATCGAAATTCTCAATTGTATCTCCATTTTTCCTTTTTTCATCGTTCCTGAATTCCCGTTCTCTGTTCTCCTTTTTCCACTTATCTATTTTTCTTCTTTCCTGGTGTCTCTCTTGTTCTGCTTCCCCTATTTCACCCTTCTCCCTTTCAATTTTCTCTTTATTTTCTCTCCTTTATTTCCTCATTTTTTCTCCTGTTCTTCCTCATTTTTTCTCCTTTTCTTCTTCGGTTATTTCCCTTGTTTTCTCCTGCGGTTATTTCTCTTGTTTTCTCCTTTTCTTCTTCGGCTGTTTCTCTCCCTTTTTTCTCATTTTCTTTATCGTTTTTCCTCTTTTTTCCTACCCTTCCTAGTTTCTATCTCTTTCGCTTTTCCCATATTCTTTCTATAGTTTCTCTCTTGTTCTCTTTTCTCCTATTCTTCTTTATATTTCTTTTTTTGTCTTTTCTCCTGCTCTCCCTTTCTTCCTCGTTTATCCCTCTTTATCCTTATTCTTTCTCATTTCTCTCTGTCTCTTTATCCTTATTCTTTCTCATTCCTCTCTGTCTCTTTATCCTTATTCTTTCTCATTTCTCTGTCTCTTTATCCTTATTCTTTCTCATTTCTCTCTGTCTCTTTATCCGTATTCTTTCTCATTTCTCTCTCTCTTTTCTCCTTTTCTTCCTTGTTTCTCTCACTCTTTCCCTGTTCTTCCTTTTTGCTTCATTTCTCCTTTTTTGTTCTCTTCTCTTGTTTTTGTCTCGCTTGTTGTTTCTTTCCGTTCCTGTCACTCGCTTCCTCTTGCCCATTTCTGTCTCTCTATGTGCATTTCGTTCTCCTATCTTATCTGCCTATACCGCCATGTTTCCTTCTTTCTCCTTCAGTTCCCTCAGTTTTCTACTTTTTGGCTGTGTTTTCATTGTCACTGCCTTTCTCTTTTTTCCTCATTGTCCCTGTCTCTTTATGCCTTTTTTGCATCTCTTTATTTCTTCAATTTCACTCTCACATTCTCTCATCTCCGTTTCTTCTCTCTGGTCCTCTCCCTTTCTTCCCTTTATTTCGCTCTTCTCCCCGTTTCTCTCTCCGGTACTTTCTCCATCCCTTTCTACCTGTTCCGCTTCCCTCTCGCTCTCCCTTTGTTCTTCCTCTCCTTGTATTTACTCCCCAACTCCCGCCGTTTCTTTTACTCGATCTTATTCTCCTTCGTCAGACCTCCGTCTCATCCTCTCCCCTTTCTCGTTGTCTCTGTGGTACATCTGATTGTGAGTTGTCTTGGATTTTCCTCCATTTCAGATGCTCAGGCCTTGTCTCACCCTCCTTGTCCCTCTCCGTGCCTCTTCACTTTCACCCAACAAGTCACACATTTCACCTCGCTTGTCTTCCTCCGACAATAACTAGTGGAATACTAAGACCTCCATTGTACAAGGAACCCGTACCACCACCAGACTGTCCCAGGCATAAGTACGTACATACATAAATGTATGTGTGGCTAAAGCTCCCTCCACAAAAGTCATTCACACATTGGAGAAGTCACTGGGTTTAAGCTGGGGAAGAACACTTTGAGTGGTTGTGTGAGAACAAAGAAAAAAGACCCAGAAGGGAAAAAAAATATATAAGAGGGGAGCAGGAGAAAATTCATGCAGTGGGAAAGAATTATTGCCGGGGAGTTTGATGGGGAGGGAAGACAGACAGTGGTAAGAGGAAGAAGAAGAAGAGTGTGTCAAGAAAATAGGATCCAAAAAAGCAATGATGGGTTTCAAATGGAAATCAATAATGGGGGATTTGCCATTTCCATTATGAGATTCCCACGGAGTGAATTCCACTCTTCCCCTCCACGACTTCGAACATCTCTTGAGAAGGGAAAAAAAATTTTGGAGATAGGAAGAGAGGTGGAGGGGGCAGAAAGAAAAGGAAGGAGAGAGTGGGAAAGACATTCCTCCAAAGTCGAGAGATAAATACACTTTCACAACCGTAATACATAATGCATGTATGTGTGCTTTCTCCCCCCCCCCTTCAACCCTCTATCTCCATTCAGGATGCGTGTGGTAGTCGTTGGAGAGGAAGAAAAGCAGGGACGAGAGAAAGAAAAAGTCAAGGAAGAAAGAATCTTACTTCTTCGGCAAAAGAGAGTTTCCGTTTCCTACCCTTGAAAGGGGAGAAAAGTTGACTCTATTCACCTTAAAATATTCCAACGATTTGTATTTCAGCTCAAAGCACTTTCTCTATCTCTCTCGGCTCTTCAGGACTTTTGTGAGGTTCGATTCTCCTCACTTTCACTCTGTCTCCGTGTTATTGCGGGGTAAGTATCATCCTCCCTTTGACTCAATGCATTTTATTAGGGATGTAATTATACGACAGGCTTCTCACTCTGTAAGTACAATTGAAGTATTGTATCTTGGGCTGACGAAGAAGACATCAACCGCTGAAGACGAAGAGATCAAATCATGGAATGATCAGAGCTGTATCAATACTGCTTGACGACAGTCTCATTAAATCAAAGACATACACTGTATACATACACTGTATACATTACATACGTACAGAGGAAATACTTAACTAAACGCCAAAAACAATGAACAAGATATGCACAAGTCATCATTCGTACCCATAAATTTTCATTTAAGATCCATTGTTGCATTGAAACAGTAGAAGAGTAACTGATAAATCCACAAATACGGGGATAATTTAAAATAATTGAATTCAAGCCTCCACCACAAAGAGATAAATCGGCTGAGCTGGAGATACACAGAAATACTAAAGACAGACTGGCAGAGCGAGATAGAAATATTATAAGGTGGATGACCGGCTAAACATCACCTTATAGCGGCCTTTAGGCAACCTTTAGCGAACCTAAACCTTGAGATGGAAGTTCGCTATAAGCAGCCGCATCTATATTTAGATTGTAAAAGATAAGAGACAGAGAGCCAAAAAGAGAGGCAGAATAGGACAAAAGAAAAGAAGAAAGAGCAGAACGCGTCAGACGAAAGGAAGGAAAAGCAACACGAGAGATTTTAAGAGTCAAGAGAAATGTTAAAAGAGCTGACAGGACGGCATAAAGAGTCAAATCAAAGGAAGAAACAACAGAAAAAGGCAAAAAGTCAAAACAAAGGACGTAAAAGCAGAAAATTAGACAGAAATAAAATAAAATAAATAGTCACAAGAAAGTAGAAAAGAGCAGCAGAGACGATATAAATAGTCAAGAAAGAAAAAATAAGAGAAAGAATGAGTCTAAAGAAAGTACGAAAAGCATCCAAAGACATAAATAGTCAAAAAAGGAAGAACAAGAGAAATCAAGAATCAAATGGAAGTAACAAAAGAGCAAAAAGTGAGATCGAAAGAACACACGAAGATGCAAAAATAGGAAATACAGAGAAAAGAAACGAAAAAAATCAAGACAAAAAGAGACACAACACCTTCGAAAGAAGCAAACAAATTAATTCCTGAAAACAAACAAAAAGAGACGCTGGACAGTGACGAAATCAGCGGGAATAACATGAAACTTAAAATCCAGAAATAACGGCAAACAAGGTACAGAGGCAGTATTGACAAACGGAGATGTGCAAATAGTAAAGGTGAAAGGAAAAGATAGCAAAACAGTGAGGGCTGAAGATGCTAAAGTCATCCCTCTACATTTATCTTACTTCTCAAATGACTCTAGATTCATTTTATTTTGTATACACATTTCCCCCTTCAAACTTTCTCCCTCCCAGATTCAAGAATGCATCCAAAAGCTATTTGCATTCACGTGCATACAAGTATATGTTACGTCCCAAAACCCTTATCGGGGAAATTCCTCCAGAAAATGCGGGAGTTTGTGCATGGAATCCTTTTGGGGACGGAGGGAATTACTCAAATTCAGAAACATGCTCTTCTCCTCCATGTAGATACATATCTTAAGAAATCTCATGTACAGGCTTTACAGGTTTTTAAAAGGGAAAACATCATCGTTCTTCTCATAAGATTCTTTTCCCCGAAAAAAATGATGTACTCCCCGCTTCGTTCGCGACACATTGTGCGTTTCAGGGATTCTTTATATGAATCTCTGGGAGGGGAGATGGGACGAGGGAGGAAAGAAGAACAGATGAAGAAGAAGAGGAGGAAGTTACTCTTGAGTCTTGTCAAGTACCAGAGGATGCATATGTGTGTATGAGAATGAATTGCCGAGAAGGATCTGGAGGGAAAAGAGGACCAAGGAATTCTAACAAGTGTGTCTGTCTTTGAGAGAGAAAGAGAGAGAGAGAAAGAAGCAGGAGGAAGGAAATCCAAGTGGAGGCTCTTGAGTCTTGATTACTTTCCATTATGTGCAGTTCTCACGATATATCTTTCCCCAATATTTGTGTAAAGGGGAAAAAAGGGTTATAGCGGAAATATTACTCCAGGATGTGAAGCCTTTACAAGGAAATTCCATGAAATACTTTGTAATCCTTTACCAATTCCACAGTATGTATTGTTGCTTGTCATTATTTCCACGCACAGAAAAAAAAAGATGATGAAAAATTTTTCTCATGCATTCCGGGATTGCATACAAAGACGAAGTCATACGTTGAAGACAAAAAAAAAACGTCTTTTCTCCACCCAACTCAACGGACGACTAATGAATGACAAAATAAAGGAAATCTGAGTGAGAGACAAGAAGGAACTGTAATTGAGGAAACACACAAGGGAGTCGAAGGAAAGGGGTGGAAGTTGGAGAAATTTGAGAGAAAAAGTGGGGAAAAATTGGGAAAGCTTGCATTGAATGAAAAAAGGGTTAAAATGAGTAAAATTCGTATACATATGTGAAAGTCATGGAAATATTTAGCACGAGGAGTGCATAATAAGCGGATTTAACAGGAGAAAGCAAGGAAGGTTTTGTGAAGGGTTACGGAAACGAGCCCAATATTAAACCGATGAAAGCAAGGCAGAATTGGAAATTACAGGAAAATAAACGAAAATTTTTAGCCCAGAGCAATCACACAAAAATATTAACACTGGAGTTAATAAGCTAAAAACTGGGCCGGAAAAGCAAGGG
Source organism: Disparrhopalites patrizii (assembly GCA_034698585.1). Taxonomy (NCBI): domain Eukaryota; kingdom Metazoa; phylum Arthropoda; class Collembola; order Symphypleona; family Sminthuridae; genus Disparrhopalites; species Disparrhopalites patrizii. The sequence continues at coordinate 26,008 of JAQGBT010000693.1, read as the reverse complement.
AAAATTCTACAGACAATAAAACAAAACGAATTGTAGCCGGGAGAAAGCAAGAGATAATTTCGTCCCGGAAGAAACTAGACAAATGTTAGTCAGGAAAAAACAAAGAAATACATAATATAGGAGAAACCCAGGTAAATGTCAGGTAGGTGAAAACCGGAAAAATCTTACAGGAGAGCAAGGAAAAAGAAATCTTGACCAGAAAAAATTATAGAAATTCAGAGAAATCATGGGAAATGCTTTGCAAGCATAGGCATTTTTTACATGGAGAAAGCAAGGAAAATATCTACAAGGAGAAAGACTGAGTAATTTTTATAAGATAGCACTGGCAATATATGCGAGGAGAAAGTATGGAAAATCTGTGAAAAGTGCAAACGCTGATAATATATGCAAAGAGAAAGCATTGACAATTGATACATATATTAAAAAGCTGTAACAATTTTTGCGAGGAAAAATCATAGATAATCTTGGCTAAAAGTCGGAAACACTTGGGCAGCGATAAAAATGAGGAAAAAATACAAATGCATGGGAAATACTGGATAACCAAATGCTAAAAACTTTTTACTGGAGAAACTGGACTTTTTACGCAACCAGTTACGCTAAAAAATTCAAAGTAATACGAGCATTCGGCAGTGAAATAAAAGCCCGAGACTTACGATTAGTGTAAAAATTTATGAGGGTGTTAAAATATTCATAGAAAGCACAGGGAAATATTGTGAAAAAAAAAGAAAAAAATTATGGGTGAAAAAAAAAGAAAATCCCAAGAAAAGTTTTCTCCTTAATTTCTTACATAAATACTACTGCTAAAAGAAAGGGCGGACATTTCCATTCATTAAGACAATAAATCCCTGGCAGCTATTTCCTTCTTTTCCCACTTTTATTCTCATTCCTAGAACATACCAAAAAAAAAAGACGCCAAGGTTTTTCCTTCTTCTTGACTTATTGAGAGACACAGCCCCAGCCATTAGTTGCTCTCCTTAATCTAACAAATGGCATAACATTTGCGCTCCCATCTTCCTTTTTTCAGAATATATAGCATCCCCCCGGAAAAAAGGAGGGAAAGAAATCGGGGAAAGTGCTGAAGGGAAAACACGGCAAAATAAGAGAAAGTCGGGGGAAAAGGAATAGAAAGGGAAAATTCTTAGAATCTCCTGTTTACTTTATCCATTTGCTTTCACAAATGAATGCCTCTTCATCATGTAATCCTGCAGTGCTCAAGTGGGGCGGGGGAGGAGGAGAAGAGCTGTAAATAATTCACTATGTACTCCTTTCTCTCCCTTCCTTCCGACCTCCCTAATGGGCATAGCGCCTTCCTCAACTTCTTACGAAACTATGAGATTACGCTAAAAGTAGAGGTAATAGGGCTCCCAACTAAAAAAAAACAGTCTGCCTCTTATATATGCAAAATTCAAACTGTAAATAGACTGCGGGGGAGAAACAGAACCACGGCATGGTTTTTCTCCCTAAAAAGTCCCTCCACTTTTCTTGGGAACCTTTTGATTTATTTATATGTCAGAAGACGTACTACTACCATGCACGGAGTCACAAGGAAAGTCCCTTACACAAAAACTTTATCCTTCCCTCCTGAGCAAAATCCAGTCAGGGAAGAAGCGGAAATGCATTTATTAAGAAACAAGAGAGGTAGAGAGAAAGCGAGAGAAAGACCATGTTAGCGAGCAGAGTACAGAGAGTGAGAAGCTGAATATGGTAAAACAAGAGCAAGGGAGAAAGGGACAGAAATGGGGCGGAAAGTGAAAGGAAATACAAAGAGAGTTTAACAAGGAACTATATAAAATTGCAGACAGAGTGAGAAGAGAAAGAGGGGAAACGGAAAAAGTGCAGGGAAAGCAAGAGAAAATGAAAGTTATGGGGAAAGAAAAGAGCGGGAAAAAGAAAGATTTATAGGAACAGAGCGGAAGAAGAAAAAGAACAGAGAAAAGACGGAGAAGGGGAAAACGAATATCAAAGAATGTGAAACACAAAGAGGGGAAATGAGAAGAGAGAGAGAGAGAAAGAGAGGAACAGAGGGAGGGCGAGAGAGAAATACAAAAAGAGCGAAAGAGGTAGATAGAAAAATAGACAGAAAGAGAAAAATAGAGAGGGGGGTAGAAAAGTTGAGAAAGAGATAGGGAGAGAGAGCTGGTGATAGAAAAAAAGGTGAAGAAAAAGAGGGAGGACGAGAGAGAGAGAAATAGATAAAGCGAAAGAGGGGGAGAGAGACTGATATAGAAATATACAGAAAAAGAGAGAGAGGGAGAGAGGGACATAGAAAAATATAGACAGAGAAAGACAGAGAGGAGTTAGAAAAATACAGAACGACAGAGAGAGAGGCAGATAAAAAAAGAAAGAAAGAGAGAGAAGGAAAACGGGAGAAAAAGAGGAAAAGAGAAAGAAAGATGGAAAAAAGGAAAAAGAGAGCAGGAAAAAGGAGAGAGAGAAAGGAAAAGAGAGAACGACAGAGAAGAAAAAAGGGAGAAAGAAAGAGCGAAAGAGAAAGAGAGAAAGAGAAAGAAAGAGAAAGAAGGAAAAGAGAGAGAGAGAGGAAAAAGAGACAAGAAGACAGAGAGAGAGACAGAGAGAGAGAGAGGAAAAAGAGACACGAAGATAGAGAGAAAACGAGAAGACAGTAAGAGAAAGGAAGAGAGAGAGAGAGGAAAAAGAAACAAGAAGATAGAGAGAAAACGAGAAGACAGTGAGAGAAAGGAAGAGAGAGAGAGGAAAAAGAGACAAGAAGACAGAGAGAAAACGAGAAGACAAAGAGAGAAATGAAGAGAGAGAGAGAGAGAGAGAAAGAAGACAGAGAAAGAAAACGAGAAGACAGAGAGAGAGAGAAAGGGGCAGAAAGAAACAGTGAGATAGAGAGGGGGAGAGAACAAGAGAGAATGGGAGACAGAGAGAGAGAGATTCCGGAAGAAGAGCGAGAGCGGAAATAAAATCCCTGCAAAAAGTTTTCCCTTTTAAAAACTTGATGGATGAGATGATAACGAGAGTCTCTGAGAAGAATCCTTCAGTCTCAGCCTCTTTTGAGCCCCGTGAGGAATAATCTCAGTGTTTATACCTACAGATCTGCAAGCAGAGCACACGTACATATGTAAAAACCTACAGCTCATTCAACATGTAAGTCTTCACAACTGAAGCGACTGGAGGAACTCGTGTCAACTTATCATTATCAAAGATTCTACAAAATTAGGAACACTCCACCACTTCCACGGTTACTACGCCAGCAGAAAAGGATGGAGAGGCGGAAGACACGGAGAGAAGTGTCTCCTTTTCCGGCTTAAACCCCCTTGTCAACACCTTACGAGAAATTAGATGCACAAAACGTGGGAATTACAAAATTACATAAAACAACTTATGTAACAGCACTTACGCTTGGCTCCCTTCCGTTAAGGATGACTTCCGCCGGTTGGTGTACCTGCGCAGGGGCATTTAAAGATGTTTATCCAGGATTTGGTACAGAATTTACGACGTACTTTGGATTTTTGTTCCAACATGTACTACCAGATGAGGGTCACATCCTCCCAGATTTAATGGAGCGCATGAAATTGACGGTGACGGTGGAGAAAGTGAGGGGTTTACAGACCAGAATGGTCTTAGTGATCCCTAAAAGCTATGCCCACATGAAGGTGAGTCAATCACATTAAAAGCCAGTGAAAGCTTCAGCAGTCCCATAAAATGTTGACGTACTTCGTGCACACCCGAAAAAAAATTAATTCAAATCTTAAATCCGACAAGATTTGCCTTCGCCATTCCAAAGAAAATTAAATAGTTGCGATGGACCGCAATGGCCTATTTATTTGTACATATACATACCTATTGTACACAACAACCACGTACACATTTCAAATGTACATATGTATATATAAACGTACAAATATTATAGTTTGGCATTTTATTCCCGAGTAAATGTTTTGCCACTGTAAGCGGCAATTCACAGACGCTAAATTACTGTACCCTCCGGAAAAGGCAATCTCCACTGAAATATGCCCAACCTTATCGGGAGCCATGAGTTACAGCCCCCATAAAAATACACAATATAATCCAAATTACACTGCCAACAGCGTACATCAATACAAAAAAGAAAGTGGGGAAACTTTCCCAACTTCCCTGCAAGGGGAGGGATCCCACAAAATTTTCCTTTTAATTTCTTACGGCACATATGGAGAGCCATAAAAAAACAACAAGCAGAAGGGGGAAAAAAACTTTAATAATAAAACACATTCACCCACTCTTCTTTTTACTACCAAATACCTACAGTAGTAAACCTCCTTTTTCTCTTCACCCTCGGAAAGCAAAGGGAAAACAATATACTTTTTAGAACTAATATAACATATACCTACAACGTACATAAAGTACATAAGGTATGTATACGGGGTACGTATCCCAACTTTTGACGCTAAGAATCTCCCGAATATCCTTCCGTCTTCATGTCATTCAAGCCCAGTTCTTCTTTCTGTTCAAAAGTTCGCTCGTAATCTTCAACCTTCATCTCAGGATCATCCTCAGGAGCATAAACGTTCTAAAAACAGCATCACAAAAAAATAATAAGAAAAAAGAGCACATTTCATTAGAATCTTCCTTTCACCCTCCCTCTCATTTTCTGGAGATAGCAAATGTTCTATATGGGTTTAAAAACTTTTTATTCTCTCCCTATCTAGCTCGCAAGTACTCGTCAACACCATGGCGATGCTGTGTGAAAGGGTATGGAAGATAAAAAAAACTGGTCTTATCCATATCTCCCTATTATGATTACGACTTCCATAAAAATAGTCGTATAACCTCTTGAGTAAGAAAAAAATTCACAAACTCTGTCAAATGCAGGCCTAGAGCGAAAGGCAGACCACGAGACAGCAAAGGGAAAGCTTGGGAGACAAAGCTGGGAAACGAGAAAAAGTACCAAGAACAGGAGAAATTCTGGAAGAGGAGATACATAATTGGGAGAAAAGGTTAAAAGTCAAAGGAGAAAACGAAAAAGGGCAGAAAGACAGACGGGAGAAAAGGTGAAAGTCAAAAGAGAAAACTAAAAGGACAGAGAGAGACGGTAGAGAGACGAGAAAACAGGTAGAAAAGTGAACTCGAACAGAGGTGTAAAGTTACAAAGGCACACTAAAAAACGTGCAATCCTTGAGGATGAACTGCTCACTCAATCCATTGAATTCCCACCACTTCCTCCGTCAAACTTTCTCCCATACCCACCAGCGATTTTCTCATGCAGTATGCTCAACATTTGAATATGCTATTTTTTCCCATTTTCCAAACTTTCTCCCTGTAATCCTTCCAACATAGGCATAAAATATTCAAAAACTCCCGCTATACATATATTGAATAATAATACAAATTTATAATATTGTACTAGTACTACCATCAAAAATATCTTTTTGCACCCAAACTTTTTTTTCCTCGGGCTTCAGGGCGTACTACTAGACACGTTCATATATGTTGTATAACACAGGAGAAAGCTCTGCCTCACATGACCCATGGTGAGTTCCCAGACATATAAATGGAAAAGTACTTTATTTGGCAGAGACTAGTAGGAGAGATTGAAGGAGAGAGGACTTTAGAAGAGCTGAGCTGCGGGGGAGGAGGGGGGGAGGAAATATCGTTGGTAAAAAGTTAGGTGGGAGAAAGCGGGAGAGAGAAAGAGATCGAGAGAAAGAGACAGAGAGAGAGAGAGAATAAGAGCTGGGAATAAACCGGTGGATAAAGAGATGGACGTGTAATCGGCCGGAAAAACCGGGGAGAATGTGAAGGGAATGGAGCGAGAAACCGAGGAGGGAGAAAGGGAGAGAAGAGGAAAGCAGAGACTACAGCAAAAAGGGCGAGAGTAAATGTACTTTGGCGTATTACAAGAAGAAAGAAAGAGAGGAGAGATTTTATGAGGTGTCTGACCTGAAGGTAGCTATTTCCCGCCGGGTCGTCCAAGATAACAGTGAAAGGCACTTCACATGATATCAAGCGATCAAATTTCTGACAGAAGTGTTCCATTTTCTCTTTCATCTCCGGCTCCGCACTGTCACCGCTGATTAACGGATTCTCCTCTGACAGTTGCTCTTTTATGTTGCACAATAAACCTGTATACAGGAACACAACCATGTCAAAGTGTAGACGTAGTAGCGAAACGTGGGAGTGTGTTGGAGTAATATAGTAAGTTAGTAGAACCGTAGTAATGGGAGAGTTGCCGGGGGTGCAGGAACCACAAAAGAGCACCCGCACAATCCAATGCCATTATCATCACAATATTCTATATGTACAGTAGTGGAATCCCTATATTCTCCCTTCATTGAATCATGCATGCATATCACTAATAATAATAACCAACACACTTTCCTCCTATACATCCATCACCATGTTTTTTTTTCTCCCTCCAGGAACACATTCTATCAGAGAATATAACAAAAACATCTGGAGACAGTGATAATAATTTGATTCATCAGACTACCATCATGATTGCATGTAGTAGTACCGAAGAGAGCCACTGACTACAAGAACCAAAGCCCCAAAGACAGTAATGTAATTTCACAGGAAACATCATTACGGATGGTCGTGGTTACTATACACGCTGGAGCAGAAGCTCCTTTTCCAGACGAATTTACTAACTACTACATACTCATCTCTTCCACTCTTCTCTAACTCATCATGATTATCTTTTGGGCAGCTGTACACAACTTATTATTACTGTTGTCCCGCCTCCAACACACGGATAGTGAGGAACATGTGTCGGAGATGGGAACAATGATGATGATGATAATAGACTTTTCACCCAACCTTCATCGACGTGACAAGTTCTATCGGTGGGAGAGAGGAGGAGGAGTACTAGGTTATACGTAATAGTGGTAGTAACATAGCAACAAACACAGCTTCTCACACTTTCATCCAAAAATATGCACCTCTATCGGAGTCTACGGAGAGGAAGGCTGAGAGAAAAAGGGACGACCAGGATGGTGAGAAAATTTATGGGAAGGCACAAGTTTCTTCCTCAAGAATGGTGTGTGTCTGAATATTTCTAGAGAATAAAGTTGAAGCTTTTCAAATTATTAATCATTTGCATGGGGAATGAGAAGTGTCAATACAGTTTTCGGGAGCGACTGGGGCCAACTCTTTATTACTTCACTTTTCACACTTCTCCTTTTCTCTCTCTCTTTCCCACTCCCTGAGAGAAAGATGGAAAACGAAGTTGAAAAAAGGAATTTTATATGCATATACCTGAAATCAATAGGAAAAGCTATACATTCCACCATATGGTGTATGATCCTATCTTCAGCACGTGCATTCTCTAACAGACTTTCAGACTCTTATTTCTAATTGTAAGGTCTTTTCGAGGGAGAACCAACATCATTTGCCCGGCTTATAGTCTATATAGGACATAAAGGACATACGCCAGACAGGGCCGGATAGGAAACGCTATTCGTAATATAAAATGAATAAGGCACAACCACGACTGAATTGAAAAACATACCTTCAAGTGTTGTGAACTTTCCTCCCAAAGTTCCCCCACCAACTTCCAGCTCAAGATCGGGGATTTCCACGGAACATGTCTCTGACTATAAATAATTATCAACAGAAATAATAAATTAAAGTCTACCCCCTAAAGAAACCATGGGACTTGGGAGAGAGTCAGAGGAGCGGCACATTGGGAGAGAAGGAGGCAGGAGAAAGTAAGCGATGGTAATGATGATAACGCTTGAAAGGAAGGAAAATTTTCCCATGCCACTGCAACACTTTTCTCACCCTTTCCCATTTTATAGAGACTCCGTTGACAAAGGAGTGTTGATTAGGCCGAGAATGAATGAACATGTTAGTCAAGAAGGAAGCAAAAAGGAAAAGGTGTAAGTTGGAATGAGGCTGAAAAATTAGGTACAGAAATCCTATTAGACGTAACTTCGCTGAGACAAGGCTATACGACTTTCATTATATGCATATATACAATATACACATATCCACAAGTACAGTATGTACAGTATGACTACGCGTTTACGTAATACAAGTTTTGCAAAGGGATCAGAATAGTTGTAATTTTTTGTACAACATACTAGAGTTCGAAACAAGGAGCAAATGGGAACTTTGACACTGATAAATAATTACTAGAAAACAAGACCAAAACTTTGTTGCACTTGCCATCCCTACAATGTTATCGGAGCCAAAAGGAGAAAGCATTGGAGAAGTAGCTACAAGTACACGCGGTGGCCAAAGGCACAAGAGTAGATGCATGCGGTGTGAAAGCACGGAAAGTGGGGAAAGTTGCGACAAAACCAAGTAAAAGGTACAAAGAAAGAAGGGAAATCAAAGCAAAAGTGTCACGCTAGAGCAATGTAAAAATTAAATACAGAGCAAAAGGTGACAGCAACTATAATTACTGTGGAAATTGTGGAATGTTCCAGCAAGAAAGTAGCCCCGAAAATAGGAAATAGGTACTCATAATAAAATCAGATTCGGCAGAAATGGATGAACAATGGGAACAGAAACGCGGACGGGCGAAAAAGAATAGATGAATAATACAATAAAAAACTGCACACGCTTGATTGTGAGAAGAAATAAACAAGGCGAGAAAACGGAAAGTAGTGCTCAGACCGAAAAAAAAGAGATCCGTATTACCAAGAGAACGTGTAAAAATGAGACCAGCAAAGAATGTGAGTAGGAGAAGATGAGACACAGCTGGGACAAAAGAGTGAGAAATGGCGGACGCGAGGGGGAAAGAATGGACAGATTTACTTAGACGAGAAGTGTGGGAGAAGAAAAGATTGAATATAAGGCCATTATAACCCTATAATACTTAAATATGTACAAAAGGTATATTTTGTAGGGAGATCTTGGCAAGGTCCAGCGAGCATGGACAGGGAGACACTTAAATCTCCCAAGAAAAGGCTTTTATTCCACGAAATACAATGAATTTCACTCGCCTTAAGTACATCCCGGCATAAATCATCGAGGTTGGTAACGCGAAGTGTGATTCTCCGGGCTTTCTCCTCGATCCCACTCCCACTCTTGACTTCATTAGTACGACTGCCGCACTTCTCACAGTCTGTGGCCATAACCACAACTTCCTTAAAGTACGGAATTCGTGTCAATTTCATCTTGGTCGTGCACAGTGCTCTACAATCTGGACAATTCGTGGAGAATTCCAGCACTTCCTCGTGCAAATCCTCTTTCTCCTGCCCCACCTTCGCTTCATTGTTCTCAGCATTATCACCATTTTCTCCAATGCTACTCTCAGCTTCTGTAAAAGCAATAAAACAAAGGGAATCGTACACTAAGGCTTTATACCTTCCACTGCTGGAGCATGTGAATGTGTGTGTAATGGTAAATCCTCGATCCTTATTTATTTGTAAACAAGTGACAAGACCACTCTACCTGTCCTGTCAGAAGCAGCCAATTCAGGATAGATTCCCAACAAATGATTTTCTTCGTTAGTTCTTTCCTCTCGGATTAATTGAAGCCGTTCATCTTTTTGACCGGGGAGGACGGAGGGCGGTGTAGAAATAAAACTGTTCCCACTGATATCTCGCAGGGTCTACAACGTACGCGAACAAATAATACGACAAGAAAATAGAATTACAAACTTAGAACCGTTGTTTTCCTTCTACTTCGTCTTTCTTTCACAACAACAAATCAATAAATCAATGAAGCATGCAAAAGGGAGAGAAGCACTTGGAAACAGTGTACATATGTTCATATGTATATACACAAAAAACTCTTGCTGATCAAAGTGGGTATAGTTTGTTTGGACAAGCTACAACAAAACAACAAATCACAGGAGTTATTATGTAACCTCAATGCCCACATCGGCTTTCATCTTTTCCTATGCATATATTGGGAAAAGAGGGCTGCACTTTTTTCATGCTTCACAGAATACATGGAGTACAAAGGAGTACGAGAAAACGATTTTCTTGTGTGAGTAGAAAAAGAAAATACCAAAGTAAATGGAGTTTCCATTTTCACGCATTTCTCAACCCTTGCTACGAATTCTTCAATTCTGGCAAAGTCTTGTGGATGCTCTTCTTTTCTCCGATCCTGATCTTGCGTTAAAGCGGTTACGATGCGTTGGAAGATTCCTTCCACGGTTGTGATCTCACCCTTTTGAGACTTTGGTGGAATTTCTAAATCTAGCTGGGGAATTTTCACAGATGCGTGGTCCGATTTTATCACTTGCCGATTTAGATCTTCCAATTTGTTTGCTTCCAAAGTGTACAGGAGGCCTTGCTTGTGTGTCTCACCAGCGGACTGTATTTCATTGTTTTCATAGTCGCAATGAGGACAACAAAAAGAGGCGAGGATGACTTCCTTGTAAAAAGGAATACTAGTCAGGAGAAGTTTCGTGGTGCCCTGAAATTGTTCATCAACGTTCCATTAACCACTTTGTTTTTAGCAGCTTTGTCCCTGTTAATGTAAATCAGGAGCTGTCCACCTCCAAATCTCAAATTATTCGATGTTTATTTGGAATTATACTACATATATCGTTCGCATGGATTAGATTATTGCTCATTTCAACAACTGTGAGCTGACTGGGTGAAATCTCTGAGCGTTTAGAAAGCAATGGATTTTGGATCAAAACAGCTTCACCAATTGTATCCGCATGAATGCCCGGGTATCCAATTCTTGGAACTCTTTACACTGTTTTGGTTGAAATTCGACTGCTTCCCAAACAATAAAAGGTATTGTCTTCAAAAATTCCGTCAAAATAACTCGCAATTACACGGGATTACAAATTGTTGCACTCACGTTTTGCCCGCAGTTGACGCAATAACTCTCCACCTCGGTAACATCATCACCATCGTCGGCACTAATGGGCTTAAACATGTTTTCAGGTGGCTTTTGCTCAATCTCGTTGGAATTCCCGGAAGTGGCCATCCTTCAAGAAATCCTAGACGGGCACAGAATTCAATTTAATTATGAACTGAAACCATGCATATATGTACATATTTTGCAACCATTAAACTAGAACAAATGGTTTAAACATCATCCCAAGTATACACACCTTTACTCCAACAAACGTTAATAACACAGGGGACAGCCCCTTTTCTACTTGACAACTTGACTTTTACCAAAAATTATGTGAAATCAATTATCGACGTAACGATAAATTAACCATAAAATTCTCTCCGAGATCACGAATAAATATTATACGAAATAAAAATGATCATAATTCGAACTGAATCGGATTTTCCCTTACCGGCTTAATTGGATTTGAAGAACAGCAGAATCACAGGTACTGGTAGGTTACTTGGTTATATCTTTTGAGGTATCCACTATCAAAAATAACTGGAAGCTATAATTAATTACTAAAAAACAGTTACTAGGAACGGCAATACAATTACGTGTAATACTATTTAAAAATCACAATAAACCCATGAAGATTGGAACCACGAATTTAATTAATTATTTTATACTGTCTCAATTCTCAAGCTTGTTGAATTCTGGAATGATTTTTACTTTTGATTTTTTTCAAGATAAAAACCTTTTAAGCCAACCATGTGCTATTACCATGTGGTCGACTGCTCAGGGGCTCTGGATTCTGCATTCACTGATTCACTGGATTGTCTGCTGGATTTACTGGAATACTGGATGTCCGGATTCCTTTTTCCTGATCAGGATTCAGTTTTTAGATTTCCCCGCTCCAGAAACGTCTCTGAAATAGCCGCGAAATTTAAGCCTCCAGTTTAGGATGTAAAACTGAATGAAAAACATTTTCACGTGCTTCTGATTTGGGATCGAAATCAGATCCGATAAAAATCGATGAAACGCGTTAATTAAATCAGGTAAAATTAGGTTTTAGGTTAATTAAATTTTATATTGAGAATCAAAGTGATACATACAGAAATGTAATTTTTAAGTGAGATTTCCTCGTTCGTGTGGGCTTCATCCAATTTCTTTTTCATGAATTACCAGGAATGAAGTGGTGTTAATTATTTTCCGGTACAGGACGTAAACCTGAGACATTCACAATGAGAGCTGCAAGACATGTACTGGGCCTTCGCAGCTTACCTGGGAAATTGACAGGTCACACCAAAGTTCATCGTTTCTTACCGGCGTCTCAAACCCGGTTTATGCCAATGAGGTCCATAGCTTTTACGCGGGTGAGCTGTCGCAAATTTATAAATATGGAATCCGTTAGGCAACTTCCTGGATTTGAGGAGAGACTATTCCGGCCAGAGCGTTTCCGGAGCGAAATAGAAACAAATCAATTGCCCTTAAACCCAGCAGTCTTGACGTTTTGGAACGTCTCATGTCAATCTGATCTAAGTCCGTTGGAAGACGAAAGGTATGAGTCCATGATTTCTGACGTCGTAGAAAATGCACCCGTTTTGTCGGATTCGGACATTCTGGCAGCTTTGTCGAGTATCCAGCGCTTCCCTTTTAGCTCTTCTCCTAGGGCTCCAAGATTCCAGAAATTGTGGAAAAGCCTGGATCAAAAGTGTATTGAACGTGCCAGGGGAACAGCTGAAGACCGGTGGTCGATCGACTACATGTTGTTGGTCAGTGATGCTTGGTCCTTTCTCCTCTTCGATCACTTGCTGGAGTTTCAATGGTACAGTAAGAATAGGTGTGCCCGAAGTTCGAACTATTTAAACAAAGAACAGTATCTCCATTTCTTGATGCTTGTCATTACCCTTAAGTCAGTTTCCAAAAAGGTAGTAGGGCTTCCGGTTGTCGATACCTTCAAGCGACTTTTCCCTGAGATGAATTCCGTCGAGGTTTCTCTGGTTGCACAGACTTTTAATGTATTGGATGTGGAATTGACGGATCAGGACCTCATCTGTCAAATCATGAAGAAGACAATGCAAGATGCAGACTCCTTGGAGGATTGGAGTGTGCTGAATGTTGCCAGGATGATCTCAAAAGGTGCCAGGCTTGGATGCGAGGAAACCATGTTAGAGATGATGAGAGCCTTTACTCCCGAAGTGGATCGTTTGACCCTTTGGGCGTGTATCTGGTTAATTTACATGGGCGCACAAAATACTCGGGTCTTGGAGCATTCACTGATGACGGCTGTGCTGAGCAAAGTTGAAAATCAACTAGATCTCCTTCTACCTCGTGCTATTCGCTATTTGGTTGGTAGTGTTGCACAGCTCCGTGTGACTGATTGTGACTCTTTGCTAGAGAAAGTGGTGCAATACCTTAGCAATCTCCCGGAGGAAGAATTCTACACTTACGGAAAAACTATCACTGAAACCGTGCAATTCCTCACCTACAAAGAAATATACTCGGATGAACTTCTTGATCGGGTCCTATCCCAGCCTTTCTACAAAAAAGTCTTCAGTAATGCCATTCTGTTTTCTTCAATCTGGTCATGGTTCACTGGAATTACTTGAAGTATAGTGCTGATTGCCTATATTGTTGTGCCACTTTTGTTGTATTATTTAGGTAAAGCAGATCGAAAGTATGCCATCCCGTTAATCAAACTTGACCTGGGCGTTGGCATTGAACGACCTGACTATACAGGCAACCGACTCTCACCAAAACTGCTTGAACATTTGCTTAAGGTCTTTTAATTATATGCTCATGCTTATCTTAGTCCCCTGTCATGTCAGGGAAACTACTGGCGATCAGTAATCCTCGGCCTAAGAATGCCAAATACATACAATACGTTTTATGACGTTATTGAATTGTGCCGAAAAGGGTTTTGAAATTTAACCTAAAATTTTAAATTGCGCTTTGTGCAGTCAAACTGGCCGAAACCCCTGAATGTATCCAGCTCCAGAACAACGGTCATCGTTACTGTATCACTTTTAAAGGTTTTGCAAGGTATCTCTGAAGCTAGTGCTCGTATCACAACTCTTTTGCCACAATGGCGAAGATACTGTAAGCGTTTAACACAATACTTACTTGGTGCAAGAATTACAATAATCTTTCAATTTTTAAGTGTGGAGGTAACAATACAAAGTACTAATTCCATAGATGTGCTGTTCTGCTCGGACAAGGATGGAAATCCCGTCGAAATTCCTACCGAATTCGCAGAGCTTCCTGAATTTCACACAAAGGTACTTCCTCCTTCATCACCGGTTGTCTTTCACGCATTTGCGCCGACATCAGCCTACAACTGTGTTTATGGAGGTCAATTATCGGGAAGTTCTATCACACAAAGAAGACTCCTACGCAAGTTAGGTTATGTAGTGCATAGCGTGAGTGTTTTTGAGAAGGACATTTTTTGTTCAAATCATTCTAAATAAAAATATTTGCAGATTCTTTCAATGGAGTTTAAATGATTGCAATGACATGCTTTATCGTTGAAGGTGGACTGCGACAGTTGGAATGAACTTAGGGAAGAAGAGCGAGTACGATTTTGTACGGAACGAATTCGTTTGAGAGCAAGTGAAGATAAGAAAATGTCAGATAATTTTCCAGGCGCTAGTTCGGCAGCAGCATCTTAACACTATATTTTTTACAAAGATAACTAATCAATGTACTAATGTAATAGTTCTGGGAAAAAAATTCAAGCGAATCCTTTAGTTTTCAACACACTGCTTTAACTAATAAAACTATAAAAAAAGCCTTGATGTCATCAGTTTTATTGCCTTTACTTTAGAAATAAAGCATCCGTAATTAATAATTACTATTACTAATTATTCATCCGGTGGTATGCGAATTTATGTACATATAATAAATGCACGTCACTCGAATAACAAATTAAACTACCTACAAATTAAATAATTATTTGACAATACAGACTGCAACGCACCCCAATGGTGGAGGGTGCTTCACGCGTTAGCTTTTGGCGAACTTCAAGAACTTGAGCTGGGTAAATGCCATTCCACAAGTATCCCATGTATTTCCACGGTGGTAAGAACTTGTACATTTCTGGAGCGATTAATGGAACGCGTACTGGCTACTGGCCTACTGGCACATTTGTTTCGGTTGCATTTGAGCTGGGTCTTGTCGTTATGTGTTTAATTCCGTATTAAATTGGCACAAAGACGATCCAACTAATTTTTTACATTTATTATCAGCATGGACAAGAACATCATTCGCAAGCTATAAAAACTTTCCTTCCGAAAACGTGTAGATCGATTCATCCGGCTTCTCATCTGTTCCTTCAAGAGCTAAATCTGAACAACTGCTCGAATATATCCTCGTTTAGATCAACAGCGGAAACCTACTCCAGCAGAGAAAAGATTTCAAAAGTATTTTCTTTCTGCTGTGTCAGCGACGTCGACCACGAAGCTTTAGCAGCGGAACGCTTTTGAATCGTAGAAAAAACTTCAAAAGTAGCTACATCTTCCTACATTCCCTTGTCAACGAAATCGACATTTTTTGGGGTGTCAATACATTTTCGGAACTTTACGTTAGGCTCTCGGAAGGAACAAGGTTGGCTACTTCCCTTGTTTTTCTCTCATTTCCTGACTGCACATCCATAAACTACGATTTTAATTACGCACGTATGTTAAAAGCTCAAACTTCGAATGATCAAAAAACCTTATGAAGTTCAGGAACAGGTAATTCAAAAACAATTAACAAAAGTTTATTTAAAACAATTCTGCAATAAAAATCAAAAGATTCATAACAAGGAATTTATGCAGTTTCCATATCCATCATTTCTTCTTTTGTATTACGCGGATCATCACCCGGATTCCCTAGCTGTTCTGTTTGTAACTCTTCAGAAAAATTCCTCATGGTTTTATCCTGGCTATGGACACTATTTTTATGGGTTTTGACCGAGTGTTTCTGTGTGAAAGTTCTACTACAAATGTCACATGCGTAGGGCTTGAGTCCGCCGCAGCTCTTTCGATGTTGTTTGAGGCTGGAAGCAGTTTTAAAGCTTTTCTCGGGGCACTGATCACATTGGAAGCGCTTGCCCTCGTGACCTGCTATGTGATCTTTGATGGAGCTGGCTTTCGCTTCATACCCACAAATATGACAAGTGACAGGGATGTGGACCAACAGATGCTTCGCCAACCGATGTCTTATTGTGAATGCCAGACCACAAGTGTCACATATGAGATTTTTATCTCCGTGAACTCCTGTCACATGCCTTCGCAAAGACCTTTTCGTAAAAAAATCCTTTCCACAATGTGGACAACTAAGAGACTTCGTAGTTGAGTGCTGCTGTTTTTGGTGATGTTTCAGGTACCACAAGGTCAAGAATCCACTTCCACATATTTCGCACATATGTTTGCATTTTTCTGTGAACAAAGGTTACGATTAGGAATAGAACACATACATATATGTATGTTTGTGTATACACAAAAATACATACATACTTCAACAATCAACACATTGTCTGTGCTAATTAAGTGATTACAGAACATCCCTAAATCAAAGTTTGTTTGAAAAATCTATTGGACACTCACCCAGATGTGCCATTTGAACGTGCTTTCGAATGGTCGTAAACATTTTGCAGCTAAACTGACACTCGCTGCAAACAAAAACGTTATCGCTGAATGCAAACGCATGCTTGTTCTCCATAAGGAATTGGTCAGGTCCCGTCTTCCTAATTTTTGGTCCCTTCCGTGCTAAAATTGAATATTTAATATTCCTAAATTAAACTAATTAAACTTGGCACTGGCGTAAATTATTCATTGTCTAACGGTCTGATCAAACCATGTCATTGTAATGGGTATACTTTGGCCAACCCGCCGTTTAACGTGTATTTTATTTGCAAAAGCGCATTAAAATAGTAGTTATACCATGAACTTGTTCTGCGTGTCGTCGTGCCGCATGCTTCTGAGGAAATATTTCTTGGCAAGTACCGCATCTAAAAGTCCCATCCGCCAACAATTCAAGCAGTATTTGATTTCGAGATTCAAACAAATTTGTACTGATTTGTTTCACAGTGCCACGCCATCGCTTTCTTTCTGCGATAGATAAAAAATACATACAACATCTGGATGGTAATGTACGTCAAGTTTTGCTGCTTTCATTTCAAAATGAAGTTTCATTACATTTATAATTGGCTCAAAGTTCAAAAATTGATGTGCATGATACGTACCAGGGGGGTGGTCTTTATCAATATGTCTCTCCATATCTTTTCGAGTTTTCCCTATGAATGGGCATATTCTGCATTCAAATTCACTATTCTTGAGTTGGTCGTACACAATGTGGTTATATTTGCACTCCTTTAACATATCTTGCGATTGATTTCCTATACAATTTCCGTGAGAAAGGCTTGAATTAGAATACCACAGAATCTTGACTATTAGAACTACACAAACTTCACTAACAAATAATCTCAAAAACTATTGCGTGCGTGTGCAGACTGTTCGGAATCCACTTACCGAAGCACATTTTTGCTCCGACAAAACAGAAATGTTTGACAACATTATATTTGTACATGCTCTTCATTCCGCAATGTAAACAATGCCATTCATTTCCATCTACGAGCTCAAAAAAACGCTTCTCATCAAAGGAGAACTTGTTGTCTCCCACTAAACGAATATTTTTCGCATACTTGGTGCCAGAGAATAAATGGCACTTGTCTAATTGGTCAGACAAATCCGCATGGTCTCCCTGTCAAAATGTGAAACTGGATATTAAACTGTGATGTTTACAAGAACAACGCTTCCACTTGCTGTTAAAAAAATTTACAAGAACTGCAATATCTGTTATAATCGCTTCTTACCAAAGCACCATGACTGACCGAAACATTTCCCTTGTGGGAATCAGTTTCATTCTTATAGGAACTGGCAATAGATTCGGACTGTTCGGGAAACTGTACTCGAGCAGTTTCTTCCTCTTCGAATTCAGAGCAAACAACGGACTGGGATTGGGACTCATCTTCTAACGGATCGTATTCACTAACGTTATCATGCCCGTTGGAGTCCATATCTTCTTCTGTGTCCGAATTTTGATAATCATCTTGGAGGATATTCTCATCACTATCATTCTTGACCCATCTACCCGAATCAGCCACAGTTTCGTGAACATCACTGGATTCTTGATACTGACACTGTACTGCATCCTCGAATGCAGTCAAAGGATGGAGGAATGGGAACAAATCACAGTTTGCTTTTTCTTCCGACGTCAGCACAACCTGAGGATTGTAACCTGAAATTATCAGTTTACAAGAGCTATATCAACATTGACTATGGATTCAAATTCAATTCAACGAAAACCAAAAGTAAAACCTCAAACGGTTCTTACAAAACCAACACAAAAACCTACGTGCTTGAACAGCTTCGATGTAATACAAATATTTGTAGTCCACGGTAGGAGGACGAAGTGAACCTTCTTGCAATAGAGGATCCGCCTCAGAAGCCTGACTTGGAAATGTGTGACTTTCAATAATTTTCGAGCTCATGGACAATATAATCCGGTTTATATTTTGATTAATCCCCTCCAACCTCTGATGAAGCTTATGCAACCTCCACATGCGGATGTGACAACTGGAACAAAATGGAAAGGTCTTGGTGGCATAAAAACTAAATTGGCTCTCCGGTGGTGGGTTCCATTTCATGTAGAGGCAAAGTGTCTGGAATAACCGGTTCAAGCTTTCAACGTCCGACGATCTCACTTTCTTAACCTCTTCAGCTGAGCAAATCAAGCAGCTTTCCCTTTCCGACATGTTCAACTATATAAGGTCACTGTCACTTGCTAACAAAATCTAGTTGTTGGCTGTCGTGATTAAAGATATATACATATATGTGTAAAACTGTCAGCCAAGCTTTATTACAAACCACACATGCATTTATTTCGAGTTAATATTGTTCTTATAAGCAATTCATTAAATAATTATAATTCCTCCTGTACAATAATTATTATAGTTATTTAAATGAAAATAAAAAATTGCAGTTTTATTTTATACGAATTAATATGATTTACAATTTACATTTTACACGAACGAAGGAAAAGGAAAACTTGGCGCGAGGAAAAGAAACTTGCCAAGGTAGGCCAGACATTAGATTAGATATCCTCAATGCTTGTATTCAGTGAGGGCGGGTTTTGCTAGCTTTTGAAAAATTTCCCCGGACTATGACTATAATACACAAAACAAAGCCACGAGCCACGATACGATCCAGAGCCAAGGGCTCATTTATTATGCTCATGCAATTGCAATTTGCAAGTCCGGCGAAATCTGAAAATAAAACGATATGAGTCAAGTTTATCCCTTTGACTTCGACCTCTGGTTCTGATACTGCTGCTCTGCATGTGAACTATTAGATATCCATTGATTAACGCATGCGTGTGAGTGTGAGAATGACCTGAATGATTTTATGGAAGCCATAAGAATTGTGAAAAATCAAATTATAAACTCGAATGTGACTCACTTTGCAAGTGAGTTTTGTGTTTCTGTAATCAATTTCGTAAAAAAAAACAAGTTTAAAAAACGAGTTTAATGACGTTAGTAAATCGGGAAAGCGTTTAAAAAATTGAAATTCATTAAAGAATACTTTTAATTACGTTATCGTTATATGTTTAGATGTTTTCCAAGACAGCCAAGACTCGTGTCGTGTCCCATAAACTACCCAAGGATGTAGATTTATCAGCGGATCTAGGTTTTAAAAAATAATTTGGCATGAAATAGGTACTTACTGAAAGGGTTAAGTATGAATGGTGTAATAACGAATAAGTAACTTTATTTATGTAACTTTATTGCAAGCTGAGGTAATGTATACTCGCATACTACGCGGATTGAAATGAAAAGAAAGTGGTTGACTGGTTGGACATAATCTTATTGGTTTTTGTTTTGTCAGGTGTATGCAATATTTACGTATACATGATGTTGAAAGCTCTTTCCCGAAGATTGTCTTGCTCGCAAGCACAAAGCATGACCTCACATTCTTTGACACATCCCTGCCATTTTGCTTGTATTCCGGATAAAGGTTGCTCCCACCGAAATCGTCGACGTGTGAGTTTGGACGTCTATTTTAAGCGTCGATATTACACGGGTACGACTACATTATTTTGAATTGTCATGTGCAGATCAGGTAGTCATGCAATCAATAATTCCCTGTTTTGAAAATGGAACCGGGCAAGTGATAAAGATGTCTATTTGTCGACATGACGTTCAATCTTTGGTATTTACTCACTGCGTTTTGATTTTAATCCTTATATGAACTATTTGTTATAGCTTCGATATTGAGCCAAAAGGGTGAAAGTAGTATCACTTTTCGCATTGAAGAATGGAAACGCCGTTCGGTAGAAGACATCTTGGATTTTCTTGAAAATTTGGGTCAGCCTCAACTCTGTCGGTCAGCCTCATCACTGACTGCGATTTTTGATATTTTGGAAAGCAAGTTGGATGATCACAAGATGTACGACGGTATTCAACCCTTTGTTATTTGTAGTATGTATATCCAGGTGCTAAGTCAGATTGATGGTCATGATTATTCAGATTGTGCTAATTCAGTTATTGATTATATTTGATACGATTATGTTTAGTTGTAAAGTATTGTCTAAAATGTTGACATATGTACGTATTACTTCGTATTATTTTATTACCTGACAATTACAATGGCCATATTATTCTTGTAGGCTTAAGCCAATGGATGGATACCTAATACCTACACAATACGCGGGATAAGAGCAATGCTGGTCTCCAGCGTCTTTTAGAGTCAACGAAGTTCCTGGCACCCACATTAGATCCGAATGTATTATGCAAAGCAGCAAGAGTCTTTAATGGGCTCGAAATTCCTCCACAAAATCCTGCTTTTGAGTTGGTCCTTTCGCATATACTTCGAAATTTGCGGTCATTGGATTTCATGTCTGTATTTTGTTTAGTGCATATCGTTGATCGCATTTCTAAACACAATCAATCAGTACACATTTTTGCTTTAAAATGCATTCTTCCAGATGTAATCGAAAATCTAATTTTAAAAATCGACGGTCAGCGGAATATTGACCAGATGATAAAGTTGCTTCGGGCTGCTACGCAAATGGGCTGTCGTTCCATGATATACGTTAAAATTGTAGATCGTTTAATAAGAAAATCGCCTTGGGATATGTCCTCGTCGAAGTTAGCACATGTTCTGTGCGCTTTGACTCATTGCTCACCTGAATTACTAAACCGACCTGACGTCATCACGTTCGTAAGCACTTGCTTTCGCCAGTTGAATGACAAATTACACGAATTGAACCACACACTTTTATTAGCCTTGCTGCGTAAGACGGCTCGAGTCAACAAGGACGTCATAAATTGTTTATATAACGGAGAGTTTTGTGAAAGAATCATCCCGATTATTTTAACGAGCAACAATAAAACCAGTATTTTGAAATGTTGCCGATATTTCAATGAATTGGTAAGCTTTGATGTTGTTAATACCACGATTGCAAATTTAATATAAATTAGTCGAAAACTGTCTTTACTACCTACGAAAAGGTTTTTGTTTTGAGTTGTTTTATGTAATGTGCGTATGGTGAATTCACATGTATTTATTTTACAGCAATATCTAAGTGTAGAATTTCTTGAAGCCTGTGCGGAAATCGTGACTGCTAATCCGTTCTTAATCTTCGAAAAGAGTTTGTGTCACTGGTTTTTACGGACACTTGCTGATTTCTCGTATAAACCGGAAACGTGGAATGTCCTGCAAAACAGTTTTTTGAAACAACAACTTGCACTTACGAATGTATGTAAGCAGCATACTCACGTTGATAATGATTAAATGTGGCAATTTAGTATAATGTAATGCTTTAGTACAGCGATATAAAATTTATTTAGGTACACGACGGCTCCAGTGTTTCTTTTGACGTCGATGCCACTTTGTATTTTTTGATTCTGGAAATTCCTCCACACAATATCGTAGAAAAATTATTTTCACACGAATGTGATTTGGGAAGCGTTAGGGCAATACAATTTACGGCAAACTTAATCTACGCTGCAGTTACAAGGCTGTACCCTGACTATTCCGGTCCCTTTCCTCCTGCCCACATCGTGGAAGGATGGCGAAGCAGACGAAAAAGTTTTCTATTGAATTATTGTCGAAAAGAGGTCGTCTTAAGTTGTAACGGTAGACTCGAAAAATGGCTTCATCACGCTGTTGGCGGCGAAGAATTTATTACAAAAGGAGTACATCCCGATGGTATATTTGTAGGTGAGTGTCGGAACGAGGGTAACGATCTATGTATGGCTAATGGCTCTGCTTGCCACTGCTACTGGTGTGCCACTTGAGCTTTTATTTCTGAATATTTTAATATAATTTTAGACTACTGTGTTATAATGCACGCCGATGGTTCTCCAGTTATTCAAAATAATCGTAGCCCATCTTGTCTGGCAGATATTGAACGACCTGCTAATTGCGAACTGTAAGATTATCTGTTTTGTTGATTCCCATTTTTATGACAATTTGTAATACAGATACACACTTGAACTCTTCAGTTCAGCAAGTATGTATTGGTATTTATGTACATGTGTTTATGTGTACATTTATGCGTTGGGTGTTTATTTATTCATTTCACAGAGTTTTTGTGATATTCTTACCCACCCAAGATTTTGTTCGTAATACTGAACGTGTGCTGGGAATACGAGTGTTAGAGCAAAGGATACTGAACACGCTGGGGCGGTGCGTTTACATGAATTTACCATTAATAAATAAACTTCACATGCATGAAACCGTTGCGTATATACAGAATAAATTGGATATACGATCCACCTAGTTAATTTTTGTACCTTTTCGTAAATACTATTTTTTCAGAACTTCTGAAATAAATAATCTACTCTCTAGTCGTTCTTCTTTCTTTCTGCTGTCATTATAAATTGTCTTTTAATCATATTCAGCAAACCTATAAATGCCGAATTCGATGTACGAACTTTGCTTCAACCTTTAAGAGATATACGATATAATATAATATAGGGTAAAACTTGTAACTGTTTAAAAATTCTGACCTCCCACCAATTTAATCAACTACGCGTAATGAAAGAAAAGAATGCAAAATTAAAAAGGCCAGTGGCTGCCTATATTATTCACTAATTATGACCGACAAATCCATTAAAAATTGTAAAAACAAAAAATTTTCAAAGTTTTTCAGGGGCCATTCAAGAGATAAATTAACCTGTTTCGTTTCTGATTCTTTTTATCGGGTTTGCGGAATTATTCAACGATATTTCCAGGATAACCCTACATATATTAAGTCTGTAATTACTTACAGCAATATTTTTTCATCATTATAAATGTTTACCACAATTGAAGATGGGGTTGTCACAATTACCTGCAAATAGCCACATTTGTGAACTTTTAAATAAATCATAACATGAAGTCAGTGAGGAGAAATTTCTTACACATTTTTTTGGTTATAGCTTAGAATGCTACATATTACAATTCCTTCTTCAAAATTCCTTAATTAAACCACAGTGGAAGAAAAAAATTGTAAAAAAAACGTTGCAAAAAAGTACCCACAATATTCAGCGTCACCCTATTGGACTGGATAAATATAAATAATATCAGATGCACAGGCCAGAGAGAGATAGTAGACAGATTTTTGCTTGTGGTCAGAATGCCGCCAAGACCGGAAACTTGCCAAGGTTTGCCTGTAGTCACTTCACACGTGCTTTCTCTCCATTTATTAGCACGTACAAAAATTACCGCGCGGCCTAAAAAAAAACATTAAATATTTTGAGAATATTCAGATTTCACGTGAGTACATAGTCATATCTCATATATCTGATCCTCCAGGTCAAACGATCAATAATCCAGGTCTGAAGGTCAAATAACGTTCACCAGGTGAGCCTCATTTACTTTATTAGAATATATCTAATTTATGATAATCGCTCCTCCCCGCCGAACTATTTCGGTTTTTATGTGGGAAATCAGAGAGTGACCTTTTACCGGTTTTACAGCAGTATAAGTACCTGTTTTTGTTCGCTGGTCTCAAACCTTTACCTTGTCTTTGCAGAGGTCCATTATAGTGTTTAGTCAATTTCCGTTTAAAAGCCTGAGAACTGAGAATTTCTGAGGTATTTTGGTTTGAGAAATGGAAACTGTTTTGATCGGAAAGACTGAACTGGTTTAATTTGACTTTGGGAGCTTTGACATGATTTTGTGTAGTTGTACACGTCTAATTTGTATGAAATGAATGCATTTGAAAATAATAATAGGTACATGTTGGGAGCAGAAAATGACTTGACTTTATGTTGGTTTGGTAGACTGACAACGGATGGTTTCCAGGATGTTGAAGCTCCTTTCTCGAAGATTGTTGGCTTTTACCCATTTGGAAAACGTAACCTCACGAACTTTGACCCATCCGCGTTCTTTTTCCTGCATTGATTTTCCGGAAAACAGTCACTGGAACCGGAAGCAGAGTTTGGATCTCACTTTTAAACGCCGATATAACACGGGTATAAGAATAATAATGACGAAAATTTCCTGCGATTAGACAAATGTCTTTCACACGCAGTTTGCTAATACAAAAAATGTGCTTTGATCCACAGATGAGCCATTTACTGTAACACCTCTGTCGAGCGAAACTACTGAAGGAAAGATTTATGTTCGAAGCGAATATTGGAAACGTCAGTCATTAGAAGACTTCATAAATTTCCTTGAAACTTTGGGTCAATCCCAACTCTGTAGTGCATCATTAAGTATCATTTTTGACATTTTGGAAAACAAAATTGAAGACAACAAGAGGTACGTAATTTTTTACTCATCAAGTATCTGACTTTTTTATTAATACGTTTTTGAATTCATCGTCGGTAGCAAGATATTGTTTAATACATTAGGTTTCAGTTTATTGTATGGGCTGTGCTGTATTATTTTAAATATATAATACGTACTTATGTTTTACTATAAATTTTGATGATTAATTGGTTATCATATTGTACACATGTATTTCATTATTTTAATGACCAAATTGGGTTCTAGGCAAAGTGATGGAGTCTTCCATAAGCAGGTTATCAATGCAGTTGGGGTTCAGCGTCTGTTACGATCAACCAAATTCCTCGCCCCCACATTAGAACCACTTGTATTATGCAAAGCAGCAACAGTCTTTAGCAAGCTTCAATTATCACCAAAACATCCTGCTTTTGAGTTGATGCTGTCGCATATTCTCCAAAATTTGCAGTCGCTGGATTTAATGTCTATCCTTTTGTTGACGAATATGAGTGAGCAACATGCCAAAGATACGGAATCCGTATACATTTTTGCTCTGAAGTGCATTCTTCCAGTCGCTGTCGAAAATCATTTTTTACAAGTTAACGATGAATGGAGTATTGAACAGTTAGCAAAGTTATTCCGGGCTGCTACAAGGGTTGGCTGTAATTCCAAGAACTATGTTAAAATAATAGACCTTTTGGTAACAAAATCTCCTACCAGCTTGTCTTCCGTAAAGTTGGCGCAACTACTAAATGGTTTAGCTGATTCACCAGCGGAATTACTATACCGACCCGATATTGTGGATTTCGTCAGGCAATGCTTCAACATTCTGAATGACAAATTAGAAGAGCTGAACCATACGCTTTTATTTAGATTGCTGCGTAAGTCTGCAAAAGCCAACATAGATAGAATCGATACCGTAAACTGTTTATATAACGAAGAGTTTTGTGAAAGAAGTATACCAGTTATTTTACGGAGCAACAATAAAACTAATATTTTGGAGGCCTGTCGGTACTTCGGCGACCTGGTAAGTTGTTTGTATTATAACTACAAATATTAACTAGCGCAGGTCAAAATTTTAGTCTACAAATAATTATAATAATTATCTAGTCGAAAGTTAGATTTATTTTCCCAAAATGTTTCTTTTTGATTACTTATGTATGTATATCTTTTGCAAATTTTGTAGCGATATATAAGTGTGGAATTTCTTGAAACCTGTGCGGAAATTGTAGCTGCTGATCCATCCTTGATCCTCAGAAATTACAATTTATTTTTTACCTTTCTACGGATACTCGCAGAATTTTCGTACAAACCTGAAACATGGGAAGTTTTGCAAAAGATTTTCCTTAATCACCCTGCATTAGCCCAGGTAGGTATACCGCTCATGTTTTGAGCGTCAAAAGCCAAAATTGTCAGGACAATTAGATACATAGGAATAACTCTCCCAGTTATTTGAAACGAAAATAACTTAGGAAATCAATTTTCTAATTTGGTATATCCCATGATCAGGAACTTTCAGGGCGATCTGCGGTGGACATTTTCTCCTACATGTTACGCAA
>JAQGBT010000692.1:0-44422 GCA_034698585.1 Disparrhopalites patrizii | reverse complement strand
TATTTCTTCCTTTTTTGGTATCTCTCTATTTATCTCTATTTCTTCCTTTTTTGGTATCTCTCTATTTATCTCTATTTCTTCCTTTTTTGGTATCTCTCTATTTATCTCTATTTTTTCCTTCGATTTCTCTCTACTCCTTTCTATTTCTTCCTTTGATTGCTCTCTATTTACTTATCTCCATTTCTTCTTTTGACTTCTCCCTATTTCTCTCTATTTATTCCTTTGATTTCTCTCTATTTCTCCTTCGATTTCTCTCTATTTCTCCTTCGATTTCTCCCTAATTTTTCCTTTTTTACTGTCTCTCTATGTTTCATTCCTTTCTCTATTTTTTTCCTTCCTGGCTTTCTCCCTATTTTTTATTCCTTTCTCTATTTTTTTCCTTCCTGGCTTTCTCCCTATTTTTTATTCCTTTCTCTATTTTTTTCCTTTCTGGCTTTCTCCCTATTTTTTATTCCTTTCTCTATTTTTTCCTACCTTCCTTTCTCACGCTTTAATTGCTCCATTTCTCACTTTCTGTGGATTTGTTTTCTCCATTCGTTGCTTTCTCTCTTTCTTGCTCACGTGTTTTCTCTTTCTCTCTTGCTTGCACTTTCTTGATTTATATTTCTCGTTTGTCCTCCTCCCTCTCGTTTGCATTCTCTTTCTGTCGACACTATTTTCATTCTACCGGCGTTAAGCTTTTGTCTCCATTTCTACTGGTTGTGTTAATTTGACTTCTGACCCCCTTTCTTTCATTGTTGCTCTTTCTTCCTCCATTATTATGGCACACTCCGTTCCTCAGTTATTCTCCCGTTCTTTCGCTCTTCCCGGTTGTCTACCTCTCTCATTACTTTGCTCAGCCCGTTGCCTCTACTCGCACCACCTAGCAATGTGATTAGAATTCAAGAGGTGTGAGGTACTACTCCTCTACCGTTTAACTACCACCTCATGCTCAAGTCAAAATGTTAAAAAAAAATAAGAATTGTATGCACGTCTACCCACATTAAGAGATTCTATTGGTTGTAGAAAGAGAAAAGAAGAGTGTAAGGTACAGGTAAAATATGTACAATAGTCGGGATGAAAAAAAAAAGAAGGGAATGGCTGATGTATAACTTCTTGTGTCTTCTCATAAAGTCTTTCTTTTCCTCTTCATCTCTTTTTCCCTTCATTTCTTCACGTTCTTACTCATTATTCATTAAGTTCTACTACCTAGTATGAAGCTACAAAGTCGTGGGTTCACCTCCTTATGTTGAAAGACGGGGAGTACGGGGCAAGGCTAATGCACGCAGTCTTTTAATGAGAAAAACTCGGTTTCAAATCCATTTATTTTCTCTTTCTCCTATTTTTTTTTTTACTAAATAAGGAAACTTTTTTTTCTGCAGAATACAAAAAGCACTGTAGGAAAGAGTCTTTACAGTAGTACAGGAGAATTTGGAAGCTTGTACGCTCTGAGCGCTCGGAGAATGCGGGCTTTCCTAGTGGTTTGAGGGGAGTGTAGGAGAAAGAGAGACAGCGAGAGAGAGAGAGAGAGAGAGAGAAAAGTAGAAAACATTTTTAGGAGAAAGTTACCCCAAAAGGGCACAAACCTAAAAAAGGAGGAAAGCGGTACCCCGCGGTTTTTCTGCTCCACTTTTGCTTCCCTCAGAGAAAAAAACTCTTGTGTAGGCAGGAGGAGTAGATACTTGTCAACATTTTTTCCCCTTTTCGGATTCCCTACAAAAAGCGTGTGGAAGCAGATTCAAGAGGTTTCTCCCCTCCTTCTTCTTACTCCGTAGCATACCTTAGCTATAAATGTACACACACATGCACTTGGGAAAGAAAGGGAAGAGACGAAAGCAAACATGATTAAAAGAAGTGGAGTGATGGCGGAGGTATGAAACTGAAGAGTCACAGGTAACTTTCAACGTATGGAATGTATGAAAAAAAGGCTTCCTTTCCATCCCTCCCCGTCTTTTAACTGGGGCCTGGTTTCAAACCCATTTTGCAAACAAATACCCAAAATCCGCATCCCATCATTATGCCTGCCAACAGACGGTTAACAAAGGGGGCAAGGAAAGAAGGAGAAAGACTTTTCCCCCAAATGGCCCTTGCTCATTGTTTATTCATGTAAAGGACATGGATGGGGTCACCCCTACTAGTATAGAGAAGGAGCTATAGGGAGGGAAGGGGAAGGGAAACATGGTGAGAAAAAGAAAGAGAGAGAACATCGGAGACAGAAAAATTGTAGCGAGGAGAGAGCAGAGGAAAATGCGGAGAGAAATATACAGAGAAAAACGCACAGACAAAAATCAGAGAGAAATGTACACAGAACAATCAGAGAGAAATGTACAGAGAAAAATTCACAGAGAAAAAATAGAGAAGTGTACAGAGGAAAAGGGAGAGAAATGTACAGAGAGAAACGTACAGAGAAAAAGTCACGGAGAAAAAATAGAGAAGTGTACAGAGGAAAAGGGAGAGAATTGTACAGAGAGAAAAATAGACAGGAACTTGCAGAGAAAAGATTCAAGAGAAAAATGCACAGAAAGAAACGTGTAGAGAAAAATACAGAGAGCGAGCGAGAGTCAATGCTAACAATTATAATTTGTAAAATAATTTTGTCTTTGAAAAGAATGAAGGCGGATTTCTCATTGCCCTTATACATACTCGTAGATCTTGAACTTTCACCACCAACTTTGCCATCAGTATTACAGTATGCATTTTTAACCTGAGAGTGTACTACATTGCAATTTAGAGGGTTGAAAACCACTTGCTAGCAATGTTATATTCTCGGACGATGTAGTGCAAATACTTTGAAATGAAATTTCCCACATCCTACCTTATTGTACCGTCCGGGATATGCTATAAACCCGAAAATGCAGCCATAAGTACTTCAAGTGAATGTTGAATCTACATTCCGTGTATATTTTGATGTATTCCAGAGGCCAGAGTGGACGTGTGGGAACTGCATTAAAAGACGACGAATGGGATTAGGAGTCAACGTTGGCGGACCGGGACTTCCTGGACAGCAAATCCAAGGACCTCGACCTCAACTTGGGCCGTACTCACAGCAGCAACAAAATCCTAATGTGAGTCTCTTTTTCCCTTCCAATTTATAGATAAAAGTAGTATCCATAGTAGATAGCAGTAGTAGGAATTGGGATATAAAGGGAAATATCCACACGGAGCACGTTCAGTCGTATTTTACACATTTACACGCTCTATGTATGTATGTACATATACATGGATGGAAATGCCTTCCAAAGCACATACTTTGAAGGAGATTTGAATAAAAGCTTAGTGTATGACATGTGAATGGTTTCCATAAGCTCGTTATTTGAGGGGAAAACATTGGAAGAGAAAGTCTTATGCATTTTAACTTTGACAGTATCTTCTTTTTCTACTACAACTTTAATTCAAAGTGATCATCATGTTTTTTAGAAGCTCTCTGCCCGCTCTCTCTTCCCCGTATTTTTTGGGCTTTTCCTGTCCATTTTGAAGGGAATATAATTTAATTTGGGGCAAAATGTTATTACCATTTACCATCTGTAAAGCACTTTACATCTTTTGTGGGTGCCTCGTGGAAAGAGGGAGAGAGAGGACTTTACTGGCAGGTTACTTTAAATGAATTAGGCACACCAAACACAAATTTTCCGCTCTCCACAAGAGATCATAGGGGGCAAGGATATTGAATATTATTTAATGGAAGGTTTTCATAAAATAATAAAAGTCTCCACTCCCATGGTTTCCCCTGGAAATAATTCGATAGCTTCATTACCATAATAAAGACTGAGGGTGAGGGGAAGGGCAGGAAGCGGAAATTTAATTTCAAAGCGGAGCCATGTTAAAAGCAAAGTATTTGACGGAGAAAGTTATTTTCGGTATAATTGGTTGTTTGTACTTTGAGTTGGGAAATGAAGTAGCAGGGAAAAGAAGGGGGATTACGTCAATGCCTGGGGAAGTGCGTGAATCTGAATATCCTCAATACACGTTCGATGTACGGAATTGAATTGGATTTATTTTAAGAGACGCCATTAGTCTCCCACAATCAGTACAATAATCAGCTTCATCTATCAGAGTGAATCTTTAATATTTAATACGATAAGATATTTAGAAAGACAAAACACTCACAATTTCTTTAATCAACAAAGTTCAAAAATTTCACTGACGTAAAACCACATTTACTGCTTGGAGACAGTACGTATTACCAACTTTTTGTTTGACTTATCTATATGCATGCGTACAAATTGAATATTACTTGAATATAGTTTGGTAATTTGTCAATAATTATATGTACATTTATGTAAATCTTTAGCAATATAAAGAACTTTGTACATAAACAAGTATGCCAAATGTATCAAATTTAGATGAATTGGCTCTATCAAATTAGATCAAATTTTAGGATAGTTTCTGACCAACGCGACTTGGAACTCAAAAATTCGAAAACTGACTAATTTATTTTCCCATAATATTCAAGCCAAGACTGACTCACTGATTTTTTATCCTCAAAGAATGTCAAAGAACTTTAACTGAATTTTTTCTTCACGTCAGAAATAACTGATTTTGCCCAAAATACCAACGCTCACAACTGACACTTTCCTTAATAGCAACGTTACATGTAATTCCTTAATCTCAAAGTCAGTGAACTGATTTTTCTTTAATATCAAAGCTGACCATCTGAATTTCTCCTTAATACCAAAAATAACTAACTGATTTCGCCCTTAATATTAAAACTGACAGCTGACTTTCCCCTTAATACCAGAAATAACTGATTTTCCACTTAATATCAAAGCTACATATAATTCCTTAATTTCAAAGCCAGTTACATAACTGATTTGTCTTTAATATCAAAGCTGCCCACCTGAATTTCTCCTTAATACCAGAAATAAATAACTGATTTTGCTCTTAATATCAAAGCTGACAACTGATTTTTCTCATAATATCAAAGCCGCCTATCACATTTTTCCTTAATCTAAAAGCCAATTAACTGATTTTTCCTTAATATCAAAGCCGCCTACATGATTTGTCCTTAATATCAAAGCCGCCTACCTGATTTTTCCCTAATCTAAAAGCCAATCAACTGATTTTTCTTTTATATCAAAGCCGCCCACCTGATTTCTTCTTCATTCAACGCCGCCTACCTGATTTCCCCCTTAATATAAAAAAAAACCAAAATGGACATTTCACCTTCATGAATAGTGCTGACAGTAAAGAAGGAATCAAATTGGTCAAATATGGTGTAAACAGCTCAAAGTTGGAACATGAGTTGGTCAGAAATGATCCCTAAAAGTAACTTGAAGTATCATAAATATCCCCTAACAAAATGATCTAACAAAAACTGTGTTCATCCTTCTTCCAGATGGATTGGGACGGACCAAGGCGGGCGAGTTTGGGCGGAGTCATTCAAGGGCCTGGAGGGGGTCCTCAGCAACAACGATGGGAGAGTGAGCGTGAGTTTGACAACCTTGATGATGAGTCTAAGGAAGCAGTAGGGACGTGGGAAAGTGAGACGGGTCAGACTAGACGGTATTCGGGAGAGATGACCTTATCTTCTCAAGGCGAGCGAACTGAGCAGAGTGAAGAGCTTTTCCTGAGTCCTTCTAGTAAGAGCCCTGTAGATTATGATGATGAACCCCTCAGTCCTCTCACTGACTTGCCTCCTCATCACTCCCTATTAAGCATGAGCACTCCTGTACTACTATCAGCCTCTGCTAGCAAAGCCAAGCCTACTTCTTCTTCTTCTTCTTCTTCTTCTTCTTTTGTTAAAATGCATAGTCGCTCAATTAGTATTGACATGACAGAAGGAGATGATGATGGTGGTGGCCAGGGGTCGTCGTCATCCCAAATCAACCATGGGTTTGGTTTGACACATTCTCCCGTCTGTGAGAATGGAGGACTTTCCATGGAGATGGTTCCCTGCTCCTCCTCCGCTGCCGCGGCGGCATCCTCCTCCATCCAACAACGTGTGTTTATTAATCCTCATTCATCTAATACAGCTTCCACCTCTTCTTCTTCTTTTTCTCCTTCTTCTTCTTCTTCTACTTTCTCCCCCAACCTCCCCTACTACCCCTCTCAAGTGCCCCCAAAAGGTCCTCCGGCACCCGCACCCCCGCCGGCACCCAAGGACTCGAAAACGGATGCCCTCATGGAGGAGTTAAGCAAGCTCCAATCCGCAGTCGAGTCCTACTCCATGAAAAGGCGGGAGCGTCAAAAGATGGAAGTGGTGGAGTCGGATATGGCTCAGCCCTCCACCTCCTCCGACAGTTACTTATTGAGACTTTCCCCCAGTCCCATTTCCAGATCCCGAAGTCCCTCCCCCTCTCCTTCCCCTAAGGACAGTCCCGGGAAATCCGGGGAGAGCATGAGTCCCTTGCACTCCTTCTCCCCTTCTTTGTATCATTCCCCCGGGGGGGTGATGATTGGTGTTGGTGTTGGGGGTGGTCTGGGTGGTGGTGTTGGTGGTGGGGGCCGTGGTGGAGGGGATAGAGATAGAGACTCACCCGAGTCCCCCGAGTCGGAATTCCCCGCACCCAGAAAGGCCATTGTTTTGAAAGAGCATGATTTGGATGATTACAAAAGCTCTACCGATGAAGACACAGACAGTGATAGTGAGGAGGAGCGAAAGACAGGTGTGGGGGGGAGTGAGGTAGTCGCCTATTATGATCACAGTCCGGGGGAGGTGTACACGATCCCAGAAGAGGAGGATGAAGGTGGAAGTCCGACAGGCGGAGACTTGGTGACCAGCTTGAACCGTCCAGGTGAGTGCATGATATATCATGGCATATGTGTGTGGCCGGGTGGGTCCTTTTTTTTTTCAAAAAAAAAAAAAAAAAACAACCATAGACATTTTCCATGCTTAAGGATTAATTTCTTCAGAACTTACACGGACTCTTGGTTGGGAAAATTATTTGGTGACTTTGAATTCTGAAAAGTAAATGATGGATAGAATGTGATAAGAATATTACCTACTCCTTCCTTTGGCCTAGACCACAGAAATAAGGAAAGGGAGGTAAATTTAGGAAATGGAAATAATTTTACAGAAGTTTTCGGATCTAATTTTAAAAAGCCTTTACAGATCCAATAAGAATTGGGTAATTTACGACGGTTTTTCTGGGGTAAATTGAAAAATCGGAATTTGGTTGGCTTTTAAAAATTTTCCCCAGGAAAAAGTCCCGTTATTGGACCAATTCTTGTTGGATCGGTATGGAGATTTTTTTTTACTAGATCTCTGCCAAATTCGGTGGAATCTAGGCATTTTATCTCGTTTTCTTTATGGTGGACCATTAGGTAACAGTAAGGGAAGATATTCCGTCAATTCTTGTGAAATCATTGTTAGAATTCAAGTATTTGAGTTAGTTTTGAAAGTAAGAGTCGGCGCACTTGATGGAAAAGAATCCTTAAGCATGGATATATTACATATAATTTTGTAACTCTCATCATTTTATCTTGATTGCTTTGGGCCACTCATGGATCAAAAAAAAAAAATATGTACGTATACACATATACAACTTGATATCAGCTTTAATAAGTCATGTCTTGCAGGACGAAAACGTAGAGACGGTGGATTTCATCTTAAATATTTAATTCATTAGCACTCCTATAGACCGTATGTATAATATATATGCAGGTATTTATAGCTATATATATTATGTAAGATTTTGTTTTCCAAACCCCCACCATGTAAAAAATTCAAAACGTGATCGGAGCAAATACTGCTAAAACATCATGTGCTACCCCTTTTTTTGTGTGTGTATCTGTAATATTTCCCTCTGTTGAATCAATGGACCAGCTTCTGTTTGATGGATAAAAAAAAAAGGCTCCAGGTTCTCACTAGCTCGAGTAACCGCTCTTTTAGATTTCCCATTCTTGCTGTGCTAACCAAGTATGTCATTGTATATTTTTACCCATTTACTTCGTGACCAAACCAGCTCTCTTGGTATTATTTATTTTCCTCCCAAAAAAATGATGTTTTTTTGTATCCCCATATCTCTTCCTCGTAGGCATTCAACAATATTTGTTGGTGAAAGTCGTACATTGTATTTACGATTAATATTGAATGACTGAGAGTTTTAGTAGAAATTACGAAAAAAACAAATGGGATATTTTTCTATCCAAGAATATGCACAGAAAGATTTTGCTCAATAATCCAATAACTGCGCAGTTATTTAATGTCCGCAGATTATTGACTGAATAGGCTTGTCGTTTGAATGTCAAAATGCTCTATGTATCAGACTGTCACTCTCGGACGACAAAATGTTTTAGTAGACACGTAGGCAGTAATGTATGCACAATAAATTGCTTTTTAAAATCAAAGTGCCGTTCGATTTCTCCGAAATTAATTAATTTTTCTATTTCTTGTGCAAATAAATACCTGTGAAAAAATGGATTCAGTCATTTATAAAATTTCTCAGTAATATCTAAAACGGCGCTATTGAAAAAGATTCAACATGTATTTATGTGAACTTATGATCATCGTAATAAAAACAGAATGAGCTTTGTAGGAAAAGAAGAATTGAGCTAAATGATCTTAAAAACAGGGTTTTACCTATAATTTTCCCATTTGTTTCGCACGGTAAAGAACGGCAAAATGAAAGAGCTACAAAAATGAGTAGAAGTAAAAATGACTAATATGTATATGTAAATGTTATTACTAATCTCAAAAACCCATAATCCGCTGCTCTATGTTTCCGTCCTGCTCGGCCCATGATTAATTCTCAGTCAGATTCTCCAGAGTTTTTCCAGCCGATCCAACATTCTAGGCTTTTATTTGACTGCCCTCTCGATTCTCATAAATTTAAAAAAAAACAATATATATACTTGTTTTCTCTTGACTAAAAGCAGAAGATCGTACAGAAATAATATGAAAAAAAAAGGTTTCTTTACTTACAATTTCGTATATAAAATAATGGTTATGAGAAAGTCAGACGATATATCCGTAAAAATAATTACTGCTATTAATAATAGTGTTCCTCGTAAATTATTTACTCTTTGACGTCTATTTCCAACGATTTTGTGTCTTCAACCGGAATATTTTCATTATATTCTTTCTCTCCTCACGTTTTTTTTCATATGGAGAAAAAAAAATTTAAATAAATCTATATATACACACATTTTCTTCCGTTATCATATCCGCAGCAAAGTACCAAATTTGGCAGATTATACTAGAAGATTAAGTACTTATATTAATATATTTTGATTACGACCATAATTTCTAGCGCGAGAGATTAATGAATGTTGTGAGTTGAAAAAGTAAAAACAAAAAATATTACACAAGTAAGAATTTGTCCATTATTTATGTATATGTGATATACCTACTTAACATTTGGCAAAGCAAAAAAAAATGATAGTAATTAAAGAAAGTTTTTTTTTTTTTGATATAATAATATGTTCACACGTAAAGAAAAGTCAATTGCTTGTATTTGTGACTGTGATATATTTTGACAATTATATACGTACATATAGATTTGAGATTTATAACTCCCGTAGTTCTCTCATTCTCAGACGTGTGGTGTTGAATTAGCTCTTAACATATAAATCTCTATATAAATCACAATTACAGTCGGTACAGTCGGTAGTCCTCCAATAGTGGAATGGCCTCTCCTTTCTACCTCAAAAAAAAAAAAGAACAAAATTAAATTTAAATAAAAAATTAAATTATAAAAAAAACAAAAAAAAGAACATATTTTAGTGTTGATCTCTTTTGACGTCTTTGTATCTTGTCTTTTGTGGCGTGCTGGTACACGTAATGAATTAGAGCTTTGACAATTGATTTGTATGTGACTTTTGATTTTGTTTTTCGTATATATTTACGTATTATGTAAAAGGAAATTAATAACAAGTAGTTTGATTGCCAAAGATAAAAGGAGAGCTGCTCAAAAAGAACCCTTCAACACTATTTTTTTATGATTTTTTTATCTCTCCATTGACACACATTTATTTTTCAATACATTTATTAGAACATAAGATTACTATAGCTGAAAAAAAAAACATGCAACATACATATTTCCTCCCGATCAAAAGGACTTTAAAATGTGTAGGACACTTCGTTTAATCCTCGTGACAAAGAAGCCCGAGCAGAGTTTGTTAAATAATTTCCCTCCCCCCAAAATTCGAAGAAACCGAAAATACAGTTAATATAAGAAATTTAAAAAAGCCATAAGAATATATCCTTTCCCTTTAAAAAACAACTACAAAAAAAATATATAACAAAGATAGCTTTCTTTGGTCTCTCTCTCTCTCTCTCTCTGTTCCCTAATTCCTCCATCCATATATATCCTTATATAAAAATGTATGTATAACCTTGGATTCTTTCCCTTTAAAAAATATATATAATATATCTGTAATAATAACCAGAAAAAAAAAAGTTTTCACTCTCCCGGCATTCCTTGTTTTCTTGTGTGGCAGCCATGATGTTGTAACAAATGTTGCTTTTTTGTCAGCTGCATGTTCACCCTGGCTGGCATTCTTGAAAATGTCTGGTTGGAAAGCACTTTTGAATGCCAGTCGGACATGCCTTAACAAGTTCTGTACGTATTTAATATTATATAATTATATATAAATATATATATTATATAGTAATAAACCTTCTACTATATCTCCCATTACCCCTCAGCAAATTTTTTATTTATTTGTTTTTATATAAAAAAAAAAGCTTGCCTTTCCACAATTATCTTTGATGGTATATTACTGTTTTAAGTAAATAATTTGTTTCTATTATATTTGGTCGGTTAAAAATGACTAATTTTTTTTTAAAAACTGGAAAAAAATAAGAGGAAAAATATTCAGAAAAAAAATTACACAATTACGTACAAGTACAGTATTTGCATGTGACAAGTAAAAGAAAAAATTACATGTAAAGTGACATTTTTAAAAATTTTATTTCTTCTCTATTGAAATGAAATCGTACTTCTTTATTATTCTTTGGACTCTTTCGTTCCCTTTTCATTTCCTTTCTCTTCTTGGTTTCTTTGTGATCTTTTGAACAAGCGAAGACGAACCTTGTTTCTCAATTTAAAAATATATTGTATGATTTTTATTTGTCAAAAAAAGAAACAAATCTCTTTCTGGTGGAAAAACTCTGGTGTTTTTGCGACTCACGTAAAAAAAAATAAGAAGCGGACCTTTTATATGTATTAAACAAAAAAAAAATGACCCATGCTCATGGTCCTATGCCTGCTATATACCATGCAAATTTATAGAGATAGATTTAAACAGCTCCTCATGTACCTACGTAATGTTGTACCAAAAAAATATAGAGACAAAAAAAATCCCCTTCAGATTTATACAAAAATCACAATTCGTAGTCAATGTCGTACGGTTGATTGTAATGGACTACACAAGGGAATTTTATTTAATGATTTTTATTTTTATTATTATTATTATCAAGAGAATCACTCTTCCCATCCCCTCATATACTGTTCTGGTCAGAGGCAGAGCTGTAAATGACAAAAAAAAAAATGAAAAAAAGTAATCAAAATTTTCAACAAAACAATGTACCCAAATAAGAAAGACAGAACGTTTCCGGAGGATAAAAAAAATCCCTTTTCCCTCATACGAAGTAAGGATGGAGGATGTTTGGGTGTTTTAATTACTATTATCATTATTATTCTAATTTCTCATTGACCAGATGAATCAAGCCAAAAATAAACATTTCCCTAAATTTCAAGGGTACAACCAAATCCAGAAAGGTAAATGTGACGGTATTTTTTTTAGAATTTAAAACAAAAAAAAATATCCGTTGTTGTGGAAAACCCTCTCTCTCTCTCCCCCCATAAGGAAAGGTAAGCGTGTGCTTTTTGTAGTTGGTTGGTATCAATTATGATTATCATTACAATTGATTCTTATTATTACCGTGACCTGTGGATGGCTTCTTTGTATTTCGCCAAACAAGCTATTATTCTTATTGATATTCTTGTTGTTGGTAATTATACATTTCAGCCATGTGATCTTCTTATTATCTGTAATATCCGGCCAATGTAGATTGCTGTATATATGTATATACACTTTGCTTTGTGGCAATCATTGTCTTCGCTAAAACACTATTCACGAGTACAAAAAAATCTTCTTAAAAAACTCCATCCATGTTTAATAGAACACTATATGCATTGTAAAATACCCTTTTATAAAGCTGGAGAAATTCCTAATAGGTTAACTTTACCCGGTGTTTTTTAAACGAAATTGTTTCTTACAAATATTTTATATTTCCTTTTGACATTTCTCAATATTCCGCTTCTTTGGAAGCTTCCCTATAAATAAGGAATGTGTGCAGATGCAGAATATTTTGTATTTAATTAAGCTTGAACGCCAAACATTTCGAGATTAAATTATTACAGACTTCAAAGCATAATTATTTCCTATCGAAAATTGTTGGATAGTATTTGCTCTGCCAATTTTTTTATTCAAATTTTTCCCTCAACTTTTGTTCTCTTAAATCTCGCTTTGCTTTCTCAAAAATGTTCTATCTATATGTAAATATGTCCCTCAATGGCTACAGTATGTATATATATTTATAGAACCGGAAAAATGTCCATGAAATATGTTTCGTCACCGTCGTCGCTTCTTTCGCACCTGGCTTTCTTCATTATTTCCCTTTTTTTTTTCGTGTGGTAAATCTTTTTGGTTATTAAATGTGAGTGTGGTCTTTATCCTTTTGTATTTTAATCGACAATGACTCTTTTTGTTTGTAACTTTTTGTTTTTGTTTTTGAAAATTAAAAAAAATGAAGAAGAATCTCTTGACCTTGACTCCTCAGTAGTTTCAAAAAAAAAAATTCTCCTCTCTTATTCCTTTCATGACTTTGCTCAGCGCTGATGTCGATCAGAAATGATAGTTACAAAAAAATTTTGTAAATAGAAAAAAAAAACCATTGCAATGAATTGGGCAAATGGACAGTGCCCATCGCAACCTATTGTTAACCGTAGCCCATTAATTTCTGTGTAATCTTACCTCCCTTCTCACAGAGACTTTCCTCCCACGTAACTAAATTCCTTGAGACAGAAAAATAAACCAGGAATTAACTGTATGACATTGTATGCAGGGAGAGATGCAGATACTGTAGTTGTTATTAGTATTTTTAAATGACTTTTTGTACATAGTTATTTCCTCCTATGGAATTAGGAAATGTATAGATTTTTTTACCCTTGTAAAAATACACACTACACACACTACATGGACACATGGAGTAAAAAAAATTCTCTTCAATGCAAATTTGTTTTTCCTCCAAAGAGCATCCCCACACAAAACATGTGTTGAGGCACACCTTTCTCTTTTTGTGTATAGTTTGACCTACAAAAAATTTATAGTTTGATTGATTTGATCCCTGACACAAATTTTAGTTTTTGGATGTCTTCCTCACACAACGCCCTTTGAATTCATTCGGGACAGGAATAACTGAAATCTCTCTGCTCATTTCAGATTTTGTTTTAAAAGTGGAAGTCATGCTAATACCATGAATATGGTTGTAATTAATACCTTTGACCTCAAAAAAAGGAGACAGGAGGAGATTCGGTATTCTATATGACTTTTTTCGGATAAAAAATTGTGTTTTTAAAGCTTACAGCAAAAATTGTATCTATTGGTAAATGAATTTGGTAATTTATTTGTTTAAAAAATCTTTGAAAAATTCGTTGAAAGCTCTAAACTATGAATTTTTCTATTTTTTATATACACTACTACTTACGTATACCTCTAGCTAACTGACTACCGGAGGTTTTCCCACGATTACCACCATTCTCACGCATCACACAGCGTTTTGCTAGTTTACTAAACATTTACATTACACATTACTTTCTAATTTCAAAAAAATTAAAAAGTTATTCTCATATCTTGGTAATTTAGTAGGCTACATATTTTTTTGAAAAAAATATAATCTTTTCTGGTACTACAAAAATTCTGTTTGTACCAACGAACATGGAGAGGCCCATGGCACTATTGAGTACAATTAAGTAAATTATATTTATTATTAAGCTGTAATGAGTATAAGCTTTAGATTTTTTTTCCAAGTATGTATTGTATGAATATAAGCTGTAGAATTTCTTCGTTATTTATTACAAACATATAAATTTTCATTTTTTATACAACGCCACCATGTTTTTTTTTTTTTGGCCATAAAAAAACTTGAACTTTTTGGGGCAAAAATTAATTATCGCTAAACATTTCATTTGCTCATTTACTACTTCCACTTTTTTACAATAATAAAATTTTGGCCATTTTTTATGTATTCACAACTTTTAAAAACTATTTTACTCCATACTAGTCTTCACAGTTATAACAAGTGTGAACTGTGAGTATGACATTTTATTAAACACAGCAAACATTTTGTTTTTGCATATTAACAAAATTTTAATCTATTTTCAAACTATGACTTTATGTATATCCAATATACAATAGTAACTATTCCTAGTTTTTTTTTACTTCTTCAATCTCAATTCATTGTCTTTTTTCAAAAAATTTCTAGAAAATAATTCAAATATTTCTAGCACTAATTCCACAAATTTTTCCAATCCCAACTTGCTTATACTCTTTATAATAAATCAATTTTAAATTTATTTTTAAAAAAATACATCTATTTTTAATATTAGTTTATAAGATTTGACATTTCCATTAGAAAATAAGTTATAAAGGTATACCTAGTTTATTATAGTAAAAGTTACGGAACACTAGTATTTTTTCATTAGCCGAGTGTTCAGGTTAATTTAGAGTACAATGGAATCTAGTGTTGCATGTAGAAGGGCGAACATTATAGGTATTAGTAGCATAATTATAGGAGTAGTAGGAACATATTATAAAGTAACGTGTAGGAGGAAGGGCTGATGTTATTATGGGAGTAATATACAGGGGAAAGTAATGGGTGCGTAAGGAATTTTACGACAATTTCTCTCCAGATACTTAAGAGAGGGATTGCTGCGGGGTTGTTAACTAAATCTTTTTTTAAACCATACTCACTAGCTCTTCTCTCTTGCCATTTTGCGGTGAATACATTATTAGTCTCTTGTTCAACGGGACTTTTTTCTCACTATAAAGTAGCACTTGTTAAAGCATTACCTACAGGGGAGACAAGTGTAAGGGGAATCAGGAGGGTATTAGGTACAAGAAAAACTATATATATAAAAAGGCACTCGCTTTCAAAAGGCAAATGCTTATATACTTGTAAGAACACTAAAAAAAATGGGAGAAGCCATGCATTTTATCTGCACAGACTGATTTCAAGGAACGTTGAGTTTTTGTGGTTGGTTGGTGTCCAACATAAATTACTTGGATATGTACGTATACACCCTGGGATTTAAGTGCTCTCTTGTACTTGAAAGATGTACTAGTCGTAGGGTTACATAAAGGGGAAACTTCTCTGGTGGTAGTTTTCTTTTATACGAATGAGGCCTCCTATACTACTAAGGTATTAATACGATATTTATAGGGGAATGTAAGGTTTTTTCCTCTCCAACTCCGGGTGAAAGTTAGGATATTATAGGGTATATACACAGTTTAATAATAACCCAAAGGAAACGAGCGAGAAAGGGAGGGGGAAGTAGTCTTTTT
The DNA here is from genome assembly GCA_034698585.1 of Disparrhopalites patrizii. Taxonomy (NCBI): domain Eukaryota; kingdom Metazoa; phylum Arthropoda; class Collembola; order Symphypleona; family Sminthuridae; genus Disparrhopalites; species Disparrhopalites patrizii. The sequence continues at coordinate 28,933 of JAQGBT010000692.1, read as the reverse complement.
TTCAAATGTCCGGTAGAATAGGATGTACCCTTTAGTGTATTTACCAGGATTAATATTTTTTTGGAATCGTTCCTTTGATTTCCCCAAAATCAATACTGATGCGGAATGTCTGGGTTCAAAACCAGAGAAGGGTGGAGACAGAATACTAGGGAGATGAATACGGATAGTCGTAGCGGAGAAAGTGGGAGGGAGAGTGCGAAAGCAAAATCCAGAGAGCGAGGGAGAGAGCGAGGAAGATGGAGAGAGCAGCCAGTAAAGGGAAGGAATATCAATAGGAAGGCCATAAAGAGGAATCAGAAGAAAGAAACGATAACAAAATAGAGAAAGTCCAGACATTGAGATAGACGTAAAGAGAAAGTCAGACATTAAGAAAGACACAAAGATAAAATCGAAAATTGAGAAAGTCATAAAGAGGTAGTCAGAAATTAAGAAAGACACAAAGAGAAAGTCGGAAATTGAGAATGCAAAGAGAAAGTGAGGAAAGATGATAGTTGTACAACGATTCAGGCAGAGAAGATCCCAGACACAGAAAGAAAATAGCATGAAGAGAGACAGGAATCCAGAAAAGATAAGCAGAAACCAAATTCAGGGAAAGTTCTAAAAGTTAAGAAAGGAATCTACAAAGGAAGAAAGTCAGAGAAAAAGGCACAGGAAAAAACCCGAAAAATAAAGAAAGGAAACTAGAAAAAAAGAGAGAAAGGCGGAGAAAAATGCACAGGAGAAAGCCTGAAAAAAATCCACTTAAATCGAGAAAGAAAGTCGGATATCGGGAGAAAAAAGAGAGAAATAGAGAATAGGATCCGAAAAAACCAGGGAGCTAAAGAGGATAAAACAAGAAAGTGGAAAAGTCAAAAAAGAGAAAGCCAGTGAGAAAGAGAGGGAGAAGTAGGTAGAAAGTCTTTGAACAAAGATATTTCTAGGGATTTGCCCTGTCAAGAAAAATTGTTCAACTAATGGAGCTAGTACAAGCCGTGCATATGCATAAACGGCCTACCCGCACCTTTGGTAGAGTACATATCAGTGGATGAGCATTTAGAAGAAGAAAAAATGGTGTGAAAAAAACCCAAGTTTTAGCAGTAATCTCTCGGCCTTTTTTTTATTCCTGCAGAAAGAAACTTCATGAGCAGAAGCATGTCTATATCTCCCATAATTTATATGAAGAGAAAATAAGATTACTAATTCTATATCTGGAATATGGGTGTGGGTTCCCCGTGGGAAAAGGGTTGCATCTTCCCCTCTTCCCCCCAGCAAAAATTATGGAAGGTCTAGTACATACATGGACACCTTATGTACATTTTTGTAAACAGTCAGACAGAGAGGAAAAGGACATAAGAAACTGGTAGGGAAAGAAGAGAGGAATAGTAGTACAATATGAAATACTTTAGAACCTCTTTCTTTTCTAGATTTCACTACCATAAAGAGTTGATTTGGATGTGAATGTGTTCAAAAGTACAAGGGGGAAAAAAATAGGGGAATGCGGGTCTACGTGTATAGAAGTAACTATCAAGAATGGGATAAATCGATATCTGGTAGGAGGGGGAAGTACTGATAAATTGGCATTCGTGCTACTACCATAAGCTTTAAATACGTGCATATGTATACATGTGTTGAGAGGTGGGGGTAGCATGAAAGACCCAAGAGAATGTGGGCCGGAGAAAGTTTTTTCTTTTTTTTTTTTTTTGCAGAAACACATAAAAAAATATATGCTACCCTAAATATGCATATACATACATATCTTCTCATTTTTTTACTCAATAAAACTGTCTTAAACAAAATGTAGGGCCTTTATAGAGGGTATTATTGTTCTGGCAAAAATACCAAAGAAGAGTTCCCTCCATCTTTTCAAGGGAAGTAATAAAAAGGTTGTATCATCATCTATAGTACATGATCGGACAATGATAGGATAAACCAAGGTATAGGTATATACATTAATTAGACGAGGGAAATTCTAGTTAAGAAGGTTTTAGCATAGTTTTGTATTTAAAAAAAAATCCATATAAAAGCTAGGATGAACATAAGTCTAGGAAAAAAAGTCTTTAATGTTTTTTTTTTCTTGTCCAACTCTTTCCCAATCAGGCATCCAAGGCTCAACGGGTGAGAATGGTAGTCCACGTCGACGGATGGTTGGTCAAGAATGTCTTCCAGGAATGATGCCATTAGATCATAGACATTCTGTCAGGCCTCAACTGAGATCTCAACGCTCTTTGGATAATAGATTGCCCTCCATGATGGGAGGGACTGGACCACAGACACAGCAGCAGCTTCAACAACAAGCCATGGACGTCATGAATCAACAACAACAGGCACAGATAATGGATCAGCAGGGCAATTTATCGTATCCAAATAGTAACTTAAATACTCAAGCGTCTCAAGGTCTTGGGTTCATGGACAATCAAATGATGGCAAATCAAAGTAACCTCAATGCTTCCAATTCCATGAGTGGTCCCATTACATCCCAACAAGCCATGGGTATTATTCCTGGAACGTCAGCTTCATCAATACTCCACCCTCAGCCTCTACAAGCACAACAACAACCACCCACAATGTCTGCCACCTCCATCAGTTCAGATTTACAATCAATGGGTATGGGAGGATTGGGTCAGCAGGTGACAGGGGTCCAACAAACCAGTCAAGCACAGGTATTAAAGCAATCAAAGTTCACATATTATGTGGGTACAATCAAATCTAAGAGCATTCTAAAAGCAATATAAAAGCATTATATACATACATATGTTTGCACATGAATACAATGATATACATGTGCATCCACATTATGTATATCAAGTGTGTGTGTGTCCAAAAAAAAAGTGTAATTCCCCCTTACCAACGTTCCCAATCAACCATTATTTAACCATAGGGCATTTGCCTCGACTCAATCAATAATATTCCCATGCATTCCATGTGTTTACTCTACCATTACCCTCCCAACGTTGGTAAACAAGGCCTTTTCCTCTGGTGCCGGTAACGGCAGGCAGAGATATAGGCCACAAATTGTTCCAAAATATAAACTTTCTCCCTTGTATCAATTCCCCTCTAAAATGTTGTGGTAGGATCAACTTGGAATTTAAATACGAGGATTATTATTACTATTAATAGCCTGTTACATCAAGAGCAATTGATATAAATGCAATAAATATTATGCAAATACACGTGCAACAATGAGATGAGTCACACAAGTGCTTAAATAACTGCGTATCATGAAATGTGATAATGAACCAGTGCGCAGGAAGCATAAGGAATGGAATCAGTGGATTTCTCCAGGAAAATATGGAGAATAATGCAAAAAGTAGTAGGGGATTAAGAACCTGTTTCTCATTTGACCAACTACATTCCCTTTTAAGTCCCAAGTTGATCCATCAACAGAGTCTCGGCACTTCACAACAGACAAATTTACTGGGGTTGAGTGTTGGACTTGTCAATGAAAGTCAAGGGGAAATAAATAATGGATATTATTCCGTTTTTGAATGAGGAAGAAACGTATATTTGAATAAGAAAAGTGAGGGACTTTATGCAAAGTCTATATGAATAATAGAAAATGTAAAGTGATCAAAAAAGGGATGAAAGACTGACCTGGACTCCAACCTCTTTCATTCCTTGCCTTGGCTTTCTTCTTGAATATGTATAGGTATGTAGTAAAGCCGTTGGAGAAAGTAGGAAGAAATGGGAAGAATCCGTATAGTCACTTACATTCCTTTTTAAAAAAAAGAGGGGATTTCACTAATATGATTCCATAGCTAAGCTAAATTGAGAAACTGTCTTAAATCGGCTTGTGGAAATGAGGAAATTTACTGCTATTTCATGTAGTCAGAGCCTTGGAGGATATTCCCTAGGATTTTCCCTAGGATGCCATAAGCCCTTGGAATGTTCTCCAAAAAATAACGAATGCTTCCTTCAATAATCCCTTCATATATCCGTATAATATTGTAATATTTAGTATAAGAAAAAAGTAAAAGGTGTCTGATTTCTCTTTTTTTTTAATATATTTTTTCGAAAAATATGAAACAGATGATAAATCAGCCAGGCTACAGCGTGGCTGGGAATATGGGTTCGGAATGGGATAGTAACATGCACTCGATGAGTTCCTTAGCATGTCCAACAAGTGCAATGACGTCAGTCTCACCCTCCGACCCGTCATTTGTCGCCAGTCAAAACCAGCCATATCAGCAACAGTCCCAATCCACCCAGCAACAACAGACACTGAATGCTTCATCCCTTGTCCAGTCCCAGCTTACCAAGCAAAGCCAACAACAATCCCAACAACAACAACAAAACCCACAACAACAATCTCCAATGCATCCCTCCCAACAGCACCAATTGCAAGCTCAAATCCAACAACAACAACAACTCCAACAACAACAGTTCCAATACCAACAACTCCAAAGCACTCAACAATTGAGTGGTCAACAAGGACAACTTCTACCTGGCCAACAACAATTATCACAGGCGGGAGTTTCTTCCATGCAATTGTCACCACAACCTGGACAATTAAGTGGGGATGGAACTATGCAGAATCTTCAGCAGCAACAACAATCATGGCCGGGTGGGGTTTCTCAAGGTTCACAACAACAACAGCCATTATATGATCAAAATGGTAGACCCATACCACTGGGTTCCGCATCCTATACCCAACAACAACAGCTTCAAAATCAACAAATGGGAAATCTTCAACAATTGGGAGGAACCACCAATCAACAACAATATCAACAGCACCAGCCCCCAGGCCAAATGAACTTAATGCAACAGCAACAGCAACTTCCACAGGGACCACAAGGACAACAACTGCAAGGATTAAATATGGGGCAGCATCCTCATGGAAGTACGGGCCATTTGAATGTAAATACTTCCCAGGCGGGTCCTGGAGCGAAATCAATTAGTGGACTACTGGCTGATTTCAGTAGGGCGCTGGGTATGTCGTATTTTTTTTTTTACTTTCTATACATTACAAAATTACATATATTATACCTATTATTATTAGTAAAGTTATTATTTTCCCAAAAATAATTAAATTATATATTCCCTCTTTTGTATACATACTATTACTACAAATTATCAATATTCCATTTCCCCTCCCACCGCCCCTGATAATTGGAATGTTCCATGAAGCCCAACGTTCAACTTACACCCTCATAAATACCCTTATAAATAACTACCTTTTTTTTTTTGGAAAAATAGCATGTGATTTTCTTTTTTCCGCATTTGAAGAACCATGAAAAAATACAGTCTTTGCAGAGGCTGAATATATAACGCTTGGAACTTTTTTTTTTGTATCATCCTTATACAAATTTTTGTAATTTTGACGATCATTATCTATGTAATATTTATAATGTACATAATGAGAATGAAACCAACTATTTTTGTTAATGGTGGGGAAGTTACCAAGTTACTATAAAAATATGCGATGCAATCATGACTATTTTTGACCTTTTTGTTTGGTAAGTTTTGTAAAAACAAAAAAAATTCCTTTTTCACTTTCATTTTGTTTCTTTCTCTTGTTTGTTTTTGCATAAAAAAAATTCCACTGGGGGACACAATTAAAGGCTTAGGAAGTACATCTCCTCGGCCTTCTCCTTCAGAAGATAAATCAGAGCCATTCCCAATCCCGTCCAGTGGAGCAGGGAGCGGAGGGATGAGTATTCAGGGACTAGCTTTATCCCCCTATGACAGTTACTCCCAACAGCAACATGCCCAACAACAAAGGATGTCAAATCAACAGGGAACAACCTCCCAACAACAACAGCAACAACAGCAGCAGCAACAACAAATGCAACCACAATCCACCTACCAACAATATCATCCCGGTACAGCACCAACACAACAACAACAGCAACAACAACAACACCAAGTCCAACAATCCGCCTTTGCCTCCCTACAAGATTCGAGTCAAGCGGCCTTCCTCCAACGACAACATCAAGTGGGGGAATTATACATGACGGGTCAGGGATTACAGTACAAGAATCGGATGGATTATGTGGATAATGAGCATTTCCCGGGTGCTCAACATGTCCGTGGGGGGATCATGTCCCAACAGAATCTCCAGCAACATACCCAACAGCAACAACAACAACATCAACAACATCTCCAAGCCTCCCAAGCCCCCGTGATGACTCAAGGGGGGAATGTGATGACCCAACAACAAGCCGCCAGTTTGGGGGTGGGGGTGGTGGGTGCCTTAAGTCCAGCCCAAGCCCATATGTACCAACAACAAATGGCACTCCAACATCAAGCGCAGCACTTGAAGAAGACAAGTCGACGCGCCCACTTGTCTTCCAGTACCGTCGGGGAAGTCCGGAGGGATGGCGGACCCTCAACAGTTCTCATTGGTGGTCAACAATTAGCCGTCACCCCCGGCGGAATGGCCATAGGTGCTCTTACTCCGGCCGTAGTTACTAGCTTAGGGACTTTTACTATAGGAGGGGGGCCAGCGTTAATAGGGACTTCCTTGTTATCACAACCATTGGCAGGTATTGTACAAAAAAAAAAAACGCCCCTTTAATATTTAACATGTATTTTCAACCCTTTTATACCCTTTCCTATACCCTTATAAAAAAAAAACGAAAAAAAAAAAAAGAAAGGGAAAGTATATCAACCTGTAATTTATCTGCAAGTAGTATTTTCTCGTGTTTGTTCAGTATTATTGGTAGTTTTGTAGTTTATTGTATAGTTATTATAAATATGTGTACTAATCTGCTTGTTGGAATGACCTTCTTGATTGACCCTCTTTGCATGTCTAATTCGGTTCTTGCATGCTTGTATGTCTATTTGGTTTGTTTGTTTGTTCTTTTTCTTGGGTTACTTATCAATTCGCATGACCAGTGACACCGTTCGGTACTCCAATAGGCACACCTGTGGGAACACCTCGGAGTGGGAGGGATCCGGGCGGATGTGACTCCTCCGATACGATGAGTGAGACGGATTCTCAAAAGTCCCTGAGGATGAGGAGGAAACTCCCTTGCCTTCCCCCGGACCAAGAAGCTGCTCCCTTGCCTTCAGCTAAAAAACGGGATAGGCAGCGAGCTCAGGAATCATTTAGGTAAGGTCAAATCTTGTACTCCGCAAAATTATGTTAAAAGACACACCACTTGAGTTAAATCCAAAATTATAATCCAAAATTATAATCCAAAATTATAATCCAAAATTATAATCCAAAATTATAATCCAAAATTATAATGCAAATTTACAATCCAAAATTATAATCCAAATTTACAATCCAAAATTATAATCCAAAATTATAATCCAAAATTATAATCCAAAATTATAATCCAAAACTATAATCCAAAATTATAATCCTTATAGCCCAAAATTGTTATTTGGGGAAGCAAAACTATTCCATTTGATGGAGAATTATGCTTTAAAAATAAAATTAACGGCTTTTTAACACCTGGAAAGGATGAATTTGGAATTTTGGAATTAGTCCAGTTTGTGTCTAAAATCACATGTGCCTATTTACACTCTCCACATGTACCTTTAATTAGATTGCACGACTTTTTATGGAAGAATTATCCACCTTTTCAACCAAATCGGTTTATCGGAACAGAAATTTTTCCACTCACCTGTCCTCAAAATGTGTACAGGCCTTGTCACCGTCTAATGGGCATTGTGAAGAGAAAGATGAACAAATGTAAATGATTTCCTTCTTTTTTTTTGTAATTATAGTTATGGGGAATTTTACAGGTCTTTGTCACCTATGAGGATGTCATCGTTAGATAATACCGTGCCAGGTAGATCGTACGGCATGTCCAGCTTAGCATTATCTCGGCCGAGTGCAAGTGAAAGTAATTTAAGGAAACTCTGCATGGGACCTGACCATAGACCAGATCCTATTCCAAGGCCCGGTTCAGCTCTTGGTTTGTTACAAGGTAGGTCCAAATATCTATTTATATTAATTTATTTATCTATACATTTATTTATTTAAGTAAAGTATTATATTCCTTATTATTACTATTAATTTAAATAAAACCGAGAAAATACATGGACGGGGAAAAACCTTGTACTACCGCCTCATGATTGATTTTTCCCCTAATACTAATCCCCATACCTATATATATGAATGCTTAGGAACCAAATACGACTAACTAGTCGAATTGCTAATGGCAAAAGCGACTAGTAGTGGGACCTTCTGTTAAAAGCAAAAATTACTAATTGTAAGTAGCACAAATTCTGAAAAGGATTTTTCGGAAAATGAATGAATGTTCCCACCTTGCTGTGGCCTAGCCTATAGGTATAATAAAAATATGGTAAAAATTGCTTTAAATGAAGAATTTTATTGCGGTTTCAGTCAACCAAATGTTATTCAGGTAGGACAACAATTGACCAAGTTATGGGGATTTTTGGACGCGCAGTTGAAATGGCAACTTTGTCTATTGTTTTTTGTTCACATTTGAACTGCGCGCCGAAAAATCACCTAACTTGGCCAATTGTTGTCTGGTCTGAATGCAATTTTTGTAACTGAAACCGCAATAAAATTCTTCAATTAAAACAATTTTTACCATATTTTTATTATACCTATAGGCTAGGCCACAGCGAGGTGGGAGCATTGATTCATTTCCCGAAAAATCCGTTTCAGAATTTGTGCTACTTGGTCGTTTTTGCTTTTAAGAAAAGGTCCCACTACTGGTGGCTTTTGCCATGAGCAATTCGGCTACTTAGTCGTATTTGGTTCTTACGCATCCATATTTATATTCTATAGGTATATACAGGTGATTGTTATGATGCTAATGATTGTTGTGTCCTCCCCCCTAAATACAGCCTCCAGCGTAGTCAGTAGTATGGGAGCAAAGTCTGACACTGTTTACCCATTGAGTGGTAATTTATTTTCTACATCTTCCACATTCCCTGGAATGGGTCTTCGAACGACAACTTCCGGCTTCACTGCCTCCACCGACTTGACAACCACGACTTCGGTTCTGTCTGGCCTTTATCCTAGCTACATCACTTCAGATACCTGGTCCTCAAATATGGCGGAATTGGCCGCCTGCTTACCACCTGATCTCCGTCATCTTCTCAATAAGAGTGATCACGGGGATTTGACGAGCTCCGGCCTCACCGGCTTATCCGGACTCACCTCCAGTCTGGGTGACACGGGCCTCAATGTCGGCTCACATTTGCCCACCTACATGAGGACACTCCGGGAGCAATTGCAGGAGGAGAGGAGGCAGTTGTTGTCGGAGGAGAGACGACGTTTGGAAGCCTTACATGAGCGAGATAGAGAATTGGGTGCTAGATTGGATGCGGCCACGAGTCGAGCCACGAGTGACAGCATGAGGTCAAGGTATTTGAAAATTTCCATATAAACAAAACATATATATTATATATATATATATTCTCTCATTTTCTCTCTGTATCTCTCTCTCTCGTTTCCGTTTCTTTGTGTAGCGGAGGATCTTTTAACGGTGAAACTACAGAATAAGCATTTTTTTTTTTGTATTTTTCGTTTTTGGTTTTTCTTCTATGTGAAATAAATCAAAGTACGATTTTTTTTAATAGTATTTTTTTGCGTGTGACTCTATAATTAATCTACATGATGAGTAACTACTATTATTGTCAGGATGTAAAAAAAAAAATACACTAAAAATAAGGTGTGTACATCAACTGTTGTAAATCCGTAAGATCCGTAAGGCGGGAGACTCAGTATATTAATACGTAAGAGTCACAATGGCAATGAAAAGAGTTGTGGCCATTTCCAAATGGCAACAAGTAACCATAGGAAAAATGATGGAGTCAATAATAATACAACAAATAATAATGACGCTAATCTCCACAACGTGTGTATGCTCTGCATTATGGGAAGTTCAACAGAGCTGTGTAGTTTACTAATTATTTTATATAGACATAAGAACCGGAGACACATTCAAGGCCTTGCATAATGTGTAGAATCATGGGCTATTTAATAATATATGTATATATTGGTGCCATTCATATCGGTTTCCAATCCCGTCTGTGTATATAGGTAAAAAGCGATTTTTTTTTACATTTTGTTTTTAAAGTGTGTGGAGGAATTTTAAAGAAAGCATAATGGGAGCTGTAGCATTTAAGATATACAATATTCTTTTAATAAAAAATATTAAAAAAAGGGCTCGCACCGGCTTTATAATTTTTTGGGCTCTTTTGCAATTTTTTTTTTTTTTTACTTTCCCTCAACCACCCAGTACTCTCAAGCCCATTAAACTGACTGAGATACTGGGTCCTCTAATAATATACATTATACATTTTATGTAAAATAGTTTCCTTTTAAAAAAATTCCCCTTTGTGCGTATACATTTTTTGGCTGAACTGATTTGGAATACATTTGATTGTTTCTTTCTTGGAAATTTCCTTTAATACCAAAAATATGAAAACGTACTTACTTTAGTCATTTGTACGGTACTATACATACAGAGCTATACTAGAATTTTTTAATATTATTTGTTCAAATCCTGCCTATAACTAAAATGCCTGGTAAACTTTTACCACTCTATTTTGTTGACAAAGAGAGCGTTACATTAAAGTTTCTCCAATAAAAGCCGCTGTATACTCTAAAGAAATCCTTTTTTTTTTTTTTTGTTTACAAATATTAGAGTGTGAAGACATACATAGGAGATTGGTAGTCTTTTTTATGCAGTATTATTACTATTTAGTACGTACTATATAATCCATAGACATTTTGAACCAGGAAGTCAATAGTGGCCATTGTTTTGTTTTTGGAAAGTTTTGATTTGGTTTGTTATAAACTATAGTGATATAAATTTTTTTGTTTGACTATTTACCAAAGTATAATATAATATTTAAAAAAAAATCTATATATATTTATATACATGTTAAAAGATCCTCTGCCAGTGTTTTTTATATAGATTTTTATGACAAGCGGCACAGGCACACACTCACAGCACATGGCACGCACAGACTGTGTTGGAGGAGTCATTAGGGCCAGTTTAGGCCATTTATTGCTAATGTGATGTGATGGGTTGCTGAATGCAGAGCCGACCTATCTAGGAATGTGGGAATATCGAGGTCAGCGGGGGCAAGTCCACTCCTCAGTCGGAAAATGAAGGGACACCGTCGTCAGTTATCTGATCCCAAACTTTCCCTTCCCTTCTCGCCCATTCAAGAAGACGGGGACTCTGAACTGCAGGATTTCGATCGAGTATGAGCTCCTCCTGTGTTTGTCTTTGTGTCTGTCTGTGCCCTTTTTGTTCTTTTTTTTTTTTAAATTAAAACATTATTTTTCTATATATTTCCTTATTTATTTTATTCACTCTCTCTCTCTCTCTCTCTCTCTCTTTCTATCTATCTGTCTCTCAATCCCCAAACAAACGCTTTAACCAGGAGTAGAATTTTTTGCGATGCCGCCATGTCCTTTTGTACTGACAACAAAAAAAAACTCTATATATAAAAATTTTTGGGTACTTGTTTAGTCTGTTAAACATCTCTGTCTGTCCTTTAATCATTTGGTATTTCTAGGGGGATAATCCCGCCAACATATTGAATGTGGTCATCACTAATCCATGTATAATTTCTGTATTTAGTGTATAGTTTTCCTATATTTAAACGTTTCTTTTCTCACCTCCCAAAATCTTCACCTCCTCGACAATTGCATCTTCTCATTATGGCAATATAGTCACCATTCTTTTTTAATTGTTATTGTTATGAAATCGAAATATTTGTCACACTTGCACAGCCTTAAAAAAAATTATATAGGATTTTCTTTTTGCACACTGGATCTTCTCATGTCCCTCCAAGGGACGGATGTTAACTCCCTTGAACTTACATAGACTTTTACCATAATAGATGGAATTTATAACTTAGTGGAATGGTCAAAAACAAGATCTAAGTTAGCAATAGGAACCTTTTTCCCTTTTTTTGATCACAAAGTTGACGGATAATTAATTTGATGTATAATATGCATTGTCCAGTTAGCGGGATTTCCTCCAAAAAAAATACCATGTACTGTACAATGTCTGTAATGTGTATCTGTGTATCTGTAAACATTGCTTGTGTATATATTTCCCTTTTTTTTAGTCATTTCCTTTTTCAAACAAATTCTTTGTCTAATGAATGTGTCGTCGTTGATGTCATTATGTCGTATCTCGTATGTACTTATATATGCATTCTGTATGTGTATACCTTTTGTTCAAAATACTGTGGTATATTTTTTCTGCTTCACGTTCAAACGTATTTAAGTAGAACCGCAGACTTTTTACATATTTTAAATACTTATAGTCAGTGAATATTTTCAAAAAATATGTATTTTTTTGTATGTAATATAATTTCTGATATCTAGAGAAAGTGATCTTGACTGGTGTAAATGTATGTCTTTTTTTTTGTTCCAGAATGATTGAATAAGTACGTACTGTCTTATATGAACAAATCGAATTTGAAAATGCAAAAATTAAAACATAAAAGACAAATTATAGAAGAAATCAAAAAATCAAATCCCACACAAAGGCTTCCACAATTTATAAAAAAAGTATCCAGTGGTCAATATTTTTTTTTAAAAGCAAACGAGATGAATTACAAGGAAAAAACAGACGATATACAAAAATTAAGGAAATAAGGTGGAAAGGACTGACAAAAAAAATTTTAAGCGGAAATGAGGACAAAAAAATCAAACTAGACGAGTACCCACAGCATTGCAAGTTTAATTGCCCGAGTGAACTTTGATCTGTTAATTTTTTGCACAATTTGAGGCACAAAAAAAAACTTATGGTTTTCTTGTACTTTTTTGTAAATGTTTCTTTTATACTTTCTTCCAACTTTCTTTTCAATTGCTCTCCAAATGACAGGGAAAGGTATGAACACCGTCTTTTCCAAGCTATTCTCACTCACCCAAGTGGACAAATTTCTTGGGTGGGAAAAGCCAATAAAAAATGTACACAAGTATTTGTATTCTAAAGTTAAGCCCAGTTTAAGTAAAGCGAATCCCATTTAAGAGGGATGTGCAATGTTTTTGTTCAAAAGGTGAAAGTTCAACTTTCCCTCACTGCCTTTGTACAAAATACTACACCAATTCGTACATTAATCCCGTAATAGGGAGAACCAGGGCTTAAACCACTTTTTTAAGAAACCAACTGCTTTTTTGGCCAAAATCCAGTTAATGAAACAATGGGCCCATTTAATTACATTATACTTAATTTAATTATTACAAAAATTATTACGAAAAATTATCCGGGCCCCCCACTTTTTAGTTTGTGGTTTAAGCCCTGGAAATCACTATTTATAGACGTGTGGAAAAAATTGGTAGTTCACAGTAGGTTGCTTTTCTAATCTTATATGTATACTTTATATCTCTATACATTTGTGGGCGTAAACTGACACAAACGCAAATGCACAATGAGAGTTGACTTTTTCTTTTGAAATATATAGTAAATCCAATGGATGGATGAATGACCTTTTTATGGTGAGGTAATAGAATGTCCAGCTCATTATAAATCATGGTATTCATCCACATGCACTTGCTTCCCTTCTTGATGTCTATTCAGAAAAAAAATCATCCTTTTCGTTATTTATATGTATACTTCATAGCAAAGTTTTTGAAAATCCTGTCAACTATAATCTTTGCACGGATGTTATACACTATAGTTTATTTTTTTTGCAAGTGCAAAATATCACACCAATATTACCTAGACCAATGAAATAATATTTTTTTGCAATTTTTGTAGTCTACTAAATGCACTACCTGCTTTTCATTTTTAAATAAACGGATCGGTTTTTCTTTAGGTGTAGAAATGTTCACACACACACACGCACGGCGTGGAAAGGTGCACTTTTTAATTCAAAAATAATCACATATTTTATAAGAGGAAATTTGCACAATACTTCTAAATATAGTTTCATTACAGAAGTGAGGAGATATAGATTTTTTTATTTATTTTGTGGTGAAAATACTTTGTACGTAACAATTTACTGTCCCCGCTTTGTACCCATGGGAAACGTTTTAAAAGCGATGGAATGCCGTTGATTGTTATTCTTATTATAACTATTCTTATATATACTAAATAAAAAAATATGCACATTTTCAAAAGTCAGGAGAAAGTTTTTTTTTTTTCGTCAAAAAAAAAAAAAGTCATAGAAAGACAAGAAAAAAAAAAGAAAAAAAAATACGAATGTTATATATACTATTTAGTTGAGTTTTTTGTAATTTTTTCCTCTCAATGTATTTCTCTCAACTGACCATGCATGTTGTGTCTTGTTTGGACTTGTTCATAGAGCTCGACAGGGATACTGAAACCACCTTACAAATCATATGAGTACGAATCCATAGAAGACACAGCCCTCCTTCGTCCCCCTCCTGGTGAATGGGACCCTTCTCAATCCTATTTGGCCCCCTCTTGGGGCTCAGCAAGTGTTCTCCGTGAGACTGCCATTAGTGGTATGGGTGGGTTATTGGATGACGATGACCTCCGACCCGGACATTCCTCCAGAAGTTTCCTCCGCCGAAGTAGTGAAGGGGAGGCCTGGCCATCCACGAGTCTCTCCCGCTCCCTCATCTCCTCCTCCCGGGACAAGAGACATCAGATGAGGAAACATCGGAAATCCCGCTCCTGGCACCCCTCCCCCTACGTCAGTGAGGAGGAGGATGAGGAGGAGGAGGATAATCTAAGTCGAGAGGAGAAGAAAGCCCGGATCAAGGCCGAGATTGCCCGACGACGACAACAGATCCAAGAGAAGGCGGGTCTTCATAATGAGCTCCTCCGAATCTCCCGCTACGGTGGGGAACAAGATCGACATAGTGTCCTCAAATCCGTGGATCAATTGGTCCGGGAACAATATGGTCGCTATCACCCCCCCTACCAATCCCCGTCCGGATTCACCGGTGGACGCCAGTACACTCTCCATACGAATTCCCCTTACACGAGAGTGAGTTCTACCCGGGCGGGGATGAATATTAGTCCAAGTGCAAGTGAGGAGGATCGGAGTATTGAGAGGATTGCCTCCACTTTTCGGAGTGATGACTATACCAGTATGTTATATGATCGTCTGGGGGACATCTCCCCCCTCGCCACTGACACGGAGAGCATGGGTAGTGAGCTGGGCAATACACCCGCCGCCATGCCCCTCCTACCCGACATGCCCACCCGCTCCCGACGACTCCTGGAAGACCTGGGCTCCGTCCCCATTGGGATGTCCGAGGGCAGTAGTCGGGGCTCCGGTAGTACGGGAGCCAATCTCAAAGGCAAGTATGGTGTGTCAAGTCAAGGCCTTCCGTTCCGCACTATGCTGTGACAATAAGAGAAAAATAATAATTAATAATATTAATTAATTTTACAAGTACAAGGCATGGAATGGACGTCAAAAAACAAAAGCAAAAAAAAAAACAAAAAAAAAACAAAAACAAA
This sequence comes from Disparrhopalites patrizii, assembly GCA_034698585.1. Taxonomy (NCBI): domain Eukaryota; kingdom Metazoa; phylum Arthropoda; class Collembola; order Symphypleona; family Sminthuridae; genus Disparrhopalites; species Disparrhopalites patrizii. Next base: position 13,622 of record JAQGBT010000692.1, on the reverse strand, counting down.
GTGGAATGATCTGTTGTCAATGAAGTATATATATATATATATATATATACTTTTTATCCGTGTATATCAAAAACCTATACGCTATATTCCTTTATACAGTATGACATTACTAGCTCTCTCTCTCTCTCTCTATCTCTCTTTCTCTTTATCTCTCGCTCTTACTATCTCACTGGGTGCTGTATGGATGCACATTATTTATGATTGTTACTCATTATTGACTTGTAAATGTTTTTCTGTTGCTTGCACTCTTTTTCTATATATGTATATGTACATGTATATAGGTGTATGTATGTATCTCTCAATAATGTACTTAATACGGTACATGGTCAAAAAAAAATACAAAATATTTTTTAATTCTTGTGCTGTGTTAAGGTGCTGAGTAAGTTTTTTATAACTAATAATAATACTATAATGATAATATATAAAAAAAACCTCTCACTCAGGCCACCTCTTTATATATTAACTTAGGTATATAATATATTTTAACAAAAATCTCACCTGTTTCCTCAGCGTGCTCTGTACTGTGACCATATCGTCAACACTTTTTGAGCCTGATAATTGTTGTCATACTTAATATATACTTCCAAGATAAAAAAAAAACTATATTAGATATTATATATTAATATATTCTACACTTTACATATGATACCGTACTACTATTAGTGTGTGAACATTCAAAAGGCAAATACTCTTTTTGTTTTCTTTTTTTTTAAAAAATACATCTTATACTATAACACAAAAGGTAGCATTTCTCTTTTCACTCTCATTTAAAAAGAAAAAGAAATCCCCGGGATTTTATTTTTCAATATTATGTTTTACTCCCCTGAAAATTTACCACGTTGGTCCGTAAATAATTCAAGCTGAGAAACTCTGGGAGAAAGTAGTTAAAATGAACGTAAATTCTGGGTTTCTTCATGAATAATTTTAATTTTTTGTGAGTTTTTTTCTTACGAAAAGATTCTATTATAACGGCTTTTCCGGGGATATCGATGTTCATCCACATCAAATCCTTTGAAAAAACATTGTACAACGTGGGACAAGAAAAAAGCATGTTTTATTTTCTGTTTTCATTCCATTTTTAATCTACTACATAGTTACACCAAAAAAAAAAGGAAAAAAAGACGGAACCACACAAATGTACACGTCCTATGTTGAGAAAGATCCGAATACACATTTTCATGCATATCTCCTTGAACACAAGAAAAAAATATACAAATGTTTCTCCTTCACACATTCGCTGTAGTCGTGAGAATCCTTTGACTATATACAAGTTCCTCACAGAACAAGCCAAAATACCAAAAAAAAAATTTGTTTGTTGCAATTAAAAAAAAACAACAACAAAATTGATACGAAATATGATATTTAATATGTAATACTGTCTTTTCGGGACTTTGACATTTTCACTTTTTATCTGTTTTTTTTTATACTTGCTAAACATTGTTGCTGCTACACACACTCTGTATGCTCTCTTTTTTTGTTTCGCCGAAATCTTAATATAGCTTTCTCTCTCTATCTCTCTTAATGTTCTCACTGCTCTCTCCCTTCCCACCTTGTCGTTCTATATAGTGTGTACCTCTTTCTATATGTGTACCTACTTTCTCTCTATCTTTTCTCTCTCTCTCTCTCTCTCTCTCTCTATTCTGACAGTGAGCGTTTGGATGTCCAGTCGTTTTTGCAAAAAACAAAAAAACCCACCAATTCATATTAGTAATACTAATAAGCAAAAAAGGGGGAAAAAGATCTCGTCATGATTCCATAACCATTATAGTAGTGTGATGCATTGTACTTGTCAGCTTATTTCTGGTCAAAATAATCTACTAACTATACTTACATACTGAAAGAAAGAAATGTCAAAAAACTCCTACTCTCCAGCCCATGACAGTAGATTGGGAGAGAAATTACATTGTAGAAAAAAAGAAGGAAATAATGAACTATGAAAAATAGGCTTGGACAGATATAGTGAAAAAAACCTATAACACTTTTCTCTCCAAGACAAAAAAAAAGGGGGGACGAAGCTATCCTAAATGTCGACTGACTATTAATTAATTTTTAAAAACAAATACAATAAAAACTCAAAACTATATATATTCATCTTGTTTTCTCTCGGGGGGCTCAATACTGCAAAAAATCCAAAAAGATAAATTTAAAAAAGTGCAAAAAGAATGAAACATTTTCATAGCCCTTGTATTATTGCTATGTATATTTTTAGTGGGGGGAAAAACAGTAGTAGGTGGAATGTACATATACGTATGTATATCTAATTATGTAAGTACATGTGTATAACTACACATTGTTTTATCACCAAGTTAATGACATACTTCTCTCAGACTTGATACTTAAAAATACATAGCTCAAAAATTTGGAAAAAAATATTCGTGGTCAGTTATTAATGAGGAATTGTACTTAAAAAAACATGTATTATATACACACATTATATCATACCTGTAGACCTATAGAAAGGGGAGGAAGGAGAAAAGGTTAAATTTGTATTAAAAAAAAAAAGAAGAAGAAAATTATGGTAGAGGAGTTGTAGGGAATTGTTTGAAGGCTGTAGAAGTATACGTTTAAATATACTGTGTAAGGCTATATTGTATTGCAGAAAAATCTTTCTGTCGGTGGAAAAAGAAGTATATTTATGCATTCCAGGGAAGATAAGCAATCTTGCGTGCCTTATATTACTTTTGTCGTATTCTCTTATTATATATTATAATATAGTGAGGAAAGGAGGACATAGTTCTCTGATTGTTGAAAAAAAAATGACGAAATATACTAACTATTAATTATTGCCGGAAGAAGACTATTTACTGTTGGTGTCCATTTTCTGCCGTGTACAAGTGCATATAAACGTATAATTGTTGAGAGAGCAAAAGTGATTGTGTGGGAAAACAGTCAGAGTGCAATCTGTTAAAAGTAGTTGGCTTAGATAATATTTTTCGTTTTTCCGTCTTCCTTTTCATCTCTTTCTACTCTCTCGGAGGTTGCCGAAATCTCATTATTACAGTTGGATTAATTACCAAAATTTTTTGTCATTCCCTTCAACAGCCATGGTGACAGTCGTGGCCCATTTGTGTGGTTTAGGTATGTAAGACAGTGTAGAAACTCATTGGAATGGTTTATTTCCCGTATTTTCCTTCTTGCAGAACAGAATTTTACGGGAATTTGAAACATGAAATTTGCATCGTATTAAAAAAACCAAAATCAAAACCATTTGCCTCCAAAAAAAAACGTGGAATTCGTAGAAATAATTATGAGCAAATCCGTAGCTGCTTGTCGGCTTAAATTTCAAAATGTATCTAAACAATTCGAGGGGATAGCCAGACAAGTCAAATGTTGTTGCAAAATGTGAAATAAAAAAAGCTTTAATCAAACAAAATAATATAGGTATATAGAGGTAGAAATCAGATGTACAGAAATAAATCTGAGCGTGATGTAAAGACCCTGTAACAATCTCTTTGTAGTAGTAGCATTTGATATCCTAATAATAATCAAGAATCAAGAAAATTCCTCGGATTGCTCCCATTAAAGAAAATCGAATTTCACCCCAAAAAGCACAAAATGAATTCGCTTCTATATATGACTGTTGATATTTAAAAAAAAAATTGCCATGTTGTTAAATCTTTAGGGATCTCGAGATTCCCCCCGACTAATAATTGCTGTTACTGTACAATTGCGGGAAAATCCTTGTATAATCAGTAGGTGTTGAACAGGAAATTCAGATAAATAATATTTTACAGGTATATATGTATGTAATTGCAAAAAATAAAACCAATTTGGCCATGATCGTAGTACTATATAATTGGGGGAAAAGGAGAGAAAAATTTAGTGGGGTTAAAATAGATAGACCGAAAATTAAAACGGAAAATAGGGCTGCCTTGGGATTTGCACTTTCTGAAATACTCTGAAAACTTTCTCTCTCTCCGTATATATGTATATCTTAATGAAAGGGAAAAACCTATATGTATGTGACAATTGGCTATATTTAATATTCAAATAAGATGCTAAAAAAAAAGAGTTGCCGGTAAAAAGCTCTTGATACTACTACACCGAAAAAACCTTACGTTCCTGCAAATAGATTTTAAGAACTAAATATTATAAATAGGTATGTTATACAGGAAAATATAGATCTAATTTTTTATGAGGAAAATCAGCATGAAAATATTGTTGCCTTTTTCAGCATCAGTGGATATTCTCCGACTTTTAAATAAAATTTGGGAGGAAAAAAAAACCATAGATATTGGATGACTCATATTACACAAATGTGGGAAACTTTTTAATAAGGAGACTATAAAATTTACATACCAGAAAAATACTAGTTCTACTCAATAAAAAAAACAAATCAGTTCAAAATGTACTACTAATTTTAGATTGTGTAGAAACCAAAGGGGAAAATGTACTATAGCACTAGAGAAAATGAACCAAATGCTATAAACAAGAAAAAAAAAATCATTCCCACAGCTTTGCGCATTTGGTGACTTTTTTGCTATATTTATAGAGATATGTGTATACATAAAAACGTATGTATAAAACTTTGCACTTGCACATGTTTCAATCAGTTTCAATAGCACTAAAAAGAATAAAGCAATTGATTGCTGACCCTGATATACTTAGCAATAATAATTATACAGTTTAGGACAGAAAAAAAATTACAATTATGGGGAGGGGAAATAAGATAAAACAATTTCCTTCAATAATAACAAAATAATAAAATCCCTCGGTTTTCAATACTTGGTAAAAGAAAAACTTGTGAGATGTGGGAGACAAAGAAATAGGAGAAAAAAACAAATTTTTATTAGTATGAATATGAACATATTACCTATACATATATACAAATCGCCAAAGGTAACTTGTTGGATTGAGATCACTTTGTATATATATACATATGTGCATATAAGCAGACATACACACTTAACGTATGTGGAGGATGTTCATCACAATGTTTACCTTGACAAAGAGACAATTTTTTTAGTCCTACATGGAGTGTGCGCCTGTGTACATGCCGTGGACGACAAGTCGTAGGAAGTAGCCAAAATGCTTATTATTTATGAAATACTAATTATGTTAGATTAAACATAATACATATGTATGGACGTAGAAAGGCCAAAAAGTTGTCAAAACATCTACCGAAATAGTAGCTTTTACCCCATTACAATAACTAATGTATAGGGCTATTTAAAAACTTTTTTTTGTAACAAAAAACTTTTCTGTCGAGATTCATCTTTTATGTCATAGCATTTTATTTTAGACCAGATTAACCATGCCAGTACACCTCATAATTCCATACATTAAACTTATTTTCAGCACAAAACGTAAATGGATTCTTAAATGGCCTTTTTCTCCATGCAAATAAAACGTAGTATTTAATCCGGTAGTACAAAAGTCAATAGACACAACTACAATAGAAGGTATAGGTTGCTGTGAGAAAAAGCGAAAATAGTCACGTGAAAGTTGATACAAATATATATTTTTTTGCAATAGCCGACCCCATAACCGTAAGAAGAAATTGTTTGTTCAAAATGTGTTTATTAAAAAGACTTCGTACGTACTCAGTGGATATGTATGGTAGATATATATAAACACAGATGGGCCGTTTTTTTCTACATTGCAAAATTTTAATGACTACATAGCAATTTGATATTTATTTCCGTAAGTATATACACATGCGAATGATTGCGTTTTGAAATGAGTAAAAAAAATGCACTTGAAATTTCATGCACTCCAAACACTGACACAGACATACGTAGTTACGAATGCAGGCTTGGACCTCACCTCAAAAGAATATTTTTTGAGTGGGAATAGTGTGAAAGATATGGAGAAGGAGAAATTTAAAAACAAAAGTAACTAAATAAAAAATAAATAATAATAAATGACCACAAGAAAAACATGTCAAAACATTTCCTTTCTCGGAACTTTTCACCTACATGTGTTCAACGTAGCTAGCAAGCGAAGGATACGTACTATGATTATTCTTTCCGTTCAAATTAAATGTCTCCTTATTGCCTTACTTTCCCACGTCGAATATTTTTTGTCCGGATAAATGAAGGCAAGGGAAAAAATATGATTCCAGAGGTGATAAGGAACTTTAGTTAATTTTTTGCTAAAAAAACAAGGTTTGATTAAGTCTAATTACAATAGCAAAACGTGCAAAGCCAACAAGTTATGATGAGGGCTGGAAGAAGCACAGATGTCCATAAATTACAAACTAAATAAAATCAATGTGTTCTAGAGTAATTTTTTAGAAAAAAAATTACATCCGACCTCTTTAACTTTCTGTGGACGATTTTCCCAAAAAGTACCATGTACCAAGAACAGCCAGAAAAGACGTAGAAAAAAATGGAAGATTTTTTAGACAATTGAATGATTTAAAGAAATCAAAATTGTAAAATTCATATTTGAAAAAAAAGCTTTTGAAGATTGAAAGGAAGGATATTATACAAACAATTGCATTCCAAAGATTGTCTTGTACCATGTAAAGCAGGAAGTTTTATCTCAAAATAGATCGGGATAATCGCAGATTGGATAAAAATTTTTAGAACAAATCTTTGTACGTAGGACAGCTACAATTTTTTCTGATTTAATGTGGAAATAATTTTCAAATTAATTAATTCTCCAACTAATTTTCTAATTGATATAAAATACATCATGTATACGTTCCAATTATTTACTTGGGGATTATAAACTCAATTACTAATTTAGTTCCATACATACAAATACCATCAGTTATCAATTGAACATTTGTGATGTCCAAGCCTGGACAGATATTATTTGTAGCGAAAAAAAAATTAATATAAAAGATTTAAATTAACTCAAATGTTCCAACGTAAAAAGAAGGTCTATCACTCTTCCGGACCGGGTATAATAAATAAAACACCAGTGCACTTATCTATACATATAGAACAAATAATTAAGATTTAATTACCATTAAAAAAAACACGTGGATACTTTCACTGTGAATCTCTTTCATTAAAATTTCTTAAAGAAGAAAAAAGTATAAGCAATTAGAAAAAAACCAACAGCAATGGTCCACTTAAAACCAAATCAAAAACGGTGCCCGCACAAACAATCTGCCTGCACATTTCCCATGTAATGTCCTACGTAGAAGGGTATATGAAGACATTAACATAGACTTTATGTATGTATGTACCAAAAGATGTGTGCAAATGAAGGCTTTTTTTACGAGGTTGATCAAGTCCATACATACAACATTTCATTCATTAAAGGGATATTTGAGTTTAAATACTCATGAGAGGGTTAATTTTATCTGTTATAACTGGTTCATGAATGATGATTAATTGATTAAAGAATCTGATTTTAGTTGTTCCTCTATAGACGTGTTTAAGTAGGCACTAAAATTAGCCACAAAAAAATTCGAAAATATTGTCATTGATAGACCTAACTACTGCCACAGCTTGGCCGGTCCAACTGAAACCTTCAGCAGCCAGATCACTACAATTTGAAGCTGTAGAATGTGGGAAAATGCTGAAAATTAACAGTAGAAAAAAAAATCTAAATTAGTTTGCTTGCCAATGCTTTAGTTTGCAGCTAAATAGTAAAAAAAAAACAAAGTTCTACAGGATTTAGAAATAGCCTTTTAGAGATTTTTTCCTCAGTACAAAAATTTAGTTGAAGGAAACTTTTGAAAATATTAACTAACATAAAAAGTATTCCTACTAACTTTTTTTTCTGCCTGTCCTTCAAATGCTTTGAAGCTGTACTTCTCCCCCACCCCCGCACACAGGACATCTCTTTACAAGTTAATTTAATACAACCAATGATTATTTTTTTTAAATTTCTTCAGATTATTTGTTCAATATAATCTCACACCATCTTATTATAGCTCCAAATCAAGGCTTTAACATGTACAACCTTCAAATATGTACATTTGCTAAAAAAGACGTATTTAATTGAGTTTTTGATACTCCCAGCAAAAGAGACAAACAGTAGTATGTTATAATATGAACACATGGCATAATTTAAAGGAAGAAGAAAAAAAAACAAAGTTCGATACATATAAATAATAATTGTTTGATTGTGAGGGACATTTCTTCTCCCTCTTCAAAGGATGACAGTTTAAAGGGAGAAGAAAAATAAACATATACATACTACCTACATTATATGACACCATACTAATCCTAAATAATACTAATTAACAATAACATTGATTAAACAAATAACAAAAAAGAAGAACATTTTATATAGTATACTTATTACGTCGTTGTAAAAAAAAAATATGACGATGCATTGTTGAAAATGATTGTTTGTACATTTTCTTTTCGGAACAAAAACGATGAATGATGATATAAAAAAAACCAAAAAAAAATCGAAGATAAACTATTATGGACTTGGAACGGATTTCATTGTTATTACTGATTAATAATAATTACTAATAAATTATGGAGGATGAAACGACGAGAAAAAAAAACGAAACTATACAATATACTACAACGTTTTTTAGAGAAGTAGAAATTTTTTGCATGTCTTGGCTATATATCTGTATATATATCGTATATATATAGACATAAAATATATAAAAATATGATGATGATTATTATTGAGTATTTATGACATCAGCGTAATATTATTATTATTATATAAAAATATTAATAAAACTTTTTGGCCATTCCTGAGTGGAATTGTGAGAAAAATGTGGAGATTTTGGAAACATGACTAATTTCTCATATAAATAGAATTTAGAATATAGAAATCTTAGTTTGTAGTTAAGAACGGGTTTTCACATGGAAAAGGAAAAGGACTTTTTCACTTTCTCTTTTTTCTCCGTCTTTCGCGCCGCGCTCTCTCTCTCTCTCTCTCTGCCTCTCTCTTTCTCTGTCTCTGCCTTGCTGTCTCTCTCCTCCTTTGCTTGTCAAAAAATCCTCTGTGTGTTTCCCCCTTTCTCTCTACGACTTTTATCCCTTCTGAAAACCCCTAAAAAAAGCAAAATCTATTATTCACCGCTCCGGACCGATGTAAAAATATGTGTGTTGATCATGACTCGTGTATTTCTCTATCTATGCATTCTATAACTGACACATCACCTTGATTGCATTGCTGTGTTTTTTGCATTGGACGTGTTTTCAAAACCTGGATATATGTATATGTATGTTCCTTTATTCCTCATCAATTTATTTTCCTCATCTCTTTGTGTGTTCTATATATATACGCGTATGTGTGTGCATTTTATTTTTTTTATTTTCGGGACTCATGTTTATCCTATAATTTTTGGAACCGTTTTAAAAAGCATACATAAATGTATATGAGACTGTGAATTTAATTATTTCCTCTCCCGAAACCCTCACACATACATATATACGTGTATATGCAATCACTGTATACATGTATACATTCGTGTGAAAACGCCGCATGCCCCAAATGTGAAGTTTGCCAAAGTAAGTTTATATATTAAATTAAACGTATACACAATATCAGTCCGTAACAGAAAAATATTTTTGGATATTTTTTTTTTTAAAGAACATCTTCTTTTCTCTGTATGAATTTTTTCTAAAACAAATGATATTTTTTAATTCAAACAATTGATACATGCATACATGTTTTTTTCATATGTTAAATCCTGTGTGGCTTTCTCGACGATTTGTGCAAAAAAAAAATCGAAATGAACCAGTGTCGGCATGATGGTGACGTTCTGTTTTTTCTTTGTTGTTTAATTTTTCTGTCTTTTTTTGAATCCACAATTTTTCTTGTGCAAATGAATGAACGTGATTTATCTCTACACTTGTATACAAACGTGTTTTTCTCTATTTTGTCTCCCTTCTTTTGATGCGACTCTATGTGTGATTTGCCAACCGAGAACGAAATGCAAATGCCGGCCCTCAAAAAATTCTTTCTCTCTGTCTGTCTGCTACAGTTAAAAAAAAATGTGGTTCTTGTCTTTCTCTGTACATATCATGTTTCTTCTCTCTTTTTTTGTCTCTGTATACGATGAGCAAAATACGGGATAATTTTTTTTTTTTTTTGGAACGTTCATTTTTGTATATAGTAAAATTTACCTGTGGAAAATACCTTGTACAATTATATATATACAATATATGTATATGTATATTTTGGAATATTTTGAATTTTTTTTAACCGGATTGATTTGGGTGGAACGTGGAAAAGAACGATTTTTAGTGTACTTTGAGGACGTAATGTGCTTACAGGACAACTTCCCAAAGTAGGGATTCTCGACAGTCCCACGACAAACTCTTCTTCACAAGGGGATGGCTGCCGTGATGACTTCAGGAGTGATCCTCCTCCTCCTCCTCTTCTTCTTCACTCCCCCACTTGCTTTGACAAGACCATTACTAAACCCAACCATCATCAGCGTCCTCCTCATTCTCATTTCCCGGCACAACGTAGTCCATTACTAGAAACCAAGAAAGCGCAAGTAAGAACGTAAGCATCTTTCCCCTGTCTTTTAAACTCTCTGTCTCTCTCTCCTCTTTCTGTCTCTCTTCTCCCTCTCTCCCCTCTCTCTCTCTCTCTCTCTCTCTCTCTCTCTCTCTCCTCTCTCTCTCTTTCGCTCTCTCTGTACTTCCCGGATAACACAAAAAAAAAAAATCTGATAAAAGAAATCATCTCATTGAGTCATGACCTGGTCGGAAATATGGACATTATTGATACCATTTCACACCACATCCAATTTCTTACTATTTCATATACCAAATCAAATATTTCTTTAACATACCTAACAATCATAATATAATTTTATGAAAGGGTATTTTTGCTTAAAAAAAGACAATACAATTGGATTCTCAGATTTTAATTGAACTTATTTAGGTTAACGTACATACATTTTTTCCCTTATCGTTAAGGGGTTTTTTTTTTGCAAAAAAATATCTTCTATATAACATTAATTTATATACCATCACTATAATACGGTGCCCGGTTGATGATGTCAATAGTTTTGCTACAATCCCCTACGAATGTGTATAATTGCTCAGCCAAATCCCGGGACACACCACATGGGAGAGACTGGACAGGGGCGAGACAAAAATAACTCTCACCCAACAGAAACACCATTAATCTTCTTACTACAGACAAAGGACGACAACGGAAGTGACTTTTTTTTTAAAAAAAATTATTGTACATATCCTATAGGCCGATCAGGACAATTGACATCCTTCTCATCCCTTCTCTTTCATGTTTGTCTGTATACATCTCACATCACAAGAAATCGCTCATAATCTCTGTTCAACTCTTTTTTTTAAGTTCCACCTGCACCAAGAAATCACCGTTAAAAAAAATCTATATGTTTACCTATAATAATAAAAAACAAATGAAGTTTCCAAGAATTTCACTTTCCCCTTCACTCTGTTGTGTGTGTATTTCCCCCACACTTTCCCCGCACGTCACTGGACAGTGTGATTTTTTTTTTCGACCAAAGAAATAGAAAAAAACGAAATCAATCAACTTTGTAGTAACAAAAAGAAATGTATATTGCACGCAGGGTTCCAACGTAGAGTCATCCAAGAAGTACAACTTGCCCATTAAAAGACTTCTTCTTCATCGTGATCCCAAAGACAAATCGGTGGGGGGGATGGGGCTGGGTATGAAAATTGTAGGTGGCAAGGAGGTTCCACACACCAATGGAAGGATTGCTGCTTATGTGGCCAAAATCTACTCCGGCGGTTTAACTGAAACCCTCGGAGGGGACGTTCAAGAAGGTCCGTATAATGTATACACCTGAGACACAAAAAAAAAATATACACAATTCTTGTTCAACTGGATTTCCTTTTTATTATGTTTATCCTCTAAAAATATTATAAATCCATATAGATAAAAAATATTAGGTCACCTTCCCTTCCTGTCATTCATTTTGTGTTTTTATAAAGCACGGTTTATTAAAAAAAAAGGGAAAAAAGAGAAAAGCCTCGCTTTTTTTGGACAAAATATCCATTTTATCAGCACTGACCATCCTTTGACAGAGATATGTTAATGTGTGTAAAAAGACTATAGAGTGAGGTCGGACATTTTTTTTAATATCGAAAAAAAAAAGCTGACAATGAGAGATAAAGAAAACTGGGCTTGCCCTCGGGAGGAAAGGGGCGGAGCCGATGTCGGCTCCAGCCCCATAATGAAATTACAGAACGCCTGACCGATGCTGTACAATAATTGGAGACAAAATTAAATCATTCCCCTTGTCCTTAAAAGTTAAATATGGACGTATGTACGTGTATACTGAAGATAATTGTACCACTTCCATCCCTATATACATTGTACGTATATATGATCTCCTATCCATATACTTATTAGTCCGCTCCAAAGGACGGTAATTGGGCAAAGAGAGATGCGGTAGATTTGGACGTACAAAGATTCCTTAATGGAAATCATGGACCTTGTAATAAAACCTTCCGCTTTCAAAGTATAATAATTAACCTTTGTAGGAGATGAAAAAGTGAAAAAAAAAATATTTGTTTCCATATTTTTGAGTTGCTTTTATGTTGTAATTAATATATTTATGTATAGGTAGAAGAAGTAGGAGAGAATCTCCCTGGCTTAAGTTGTTATTATGTGTCCTATTGCATAAGATGTTAATATATTAGATTTGTTTCGGATATCACAAATTTGTTTTAATTAATTTTTTTGTTTGTTAAATAACGGATTCATTGACAACGGAAATTTTTGTTTATTAGGGGATAGTCACATATTTGATTGGAACGTTTTTTACGTTTTTTTTGTGTACATATGTTTACGTGAGTATGTATGTATATACAGATATAACAATGTGCAAGGATGCTGCTTATATTTGATGTGAGATGTGTTGAAAGGAAATATTGTGGTTTTCACCATGGCTTGAAAAGTAGTGAGTAAAACGTGAACTAATAACAATTTAGGAGACATTGTTCTGGAATGGAATGGTGTACCCTTGGGCGACAAGACATTCGAAGAAGTTCAATCCGTTGTAGGAACCACGGAAGGGGAGGTCGAGGTTGTTCTTCGGAAGTAAGTTTTATTTCATTACCAATTCTTCTGGAGGGAACTTTTACTTAACTCAATAATATTTCATTCTTTTCTCACTTTATGTGATCTTCAATAAAATCACTGTCTCCAATAGTTAGTCACCGTAGGGCAGAAGGGCAGTTCCCGTTGTACAAATGAGATTACCTTATTTAATGTCAGTTTCAATCGACTTACCACCCAATCGATAATGTTGTGCTTTGGGCGAGGGGCTGCTGGGGGTGGGGAAAGTTTTAGCCAACTGTTTCAGCAATGGGAGTTTGGGGTGCTGAGGCCTCATGTGGGATCTCCAGTACCTAAATGTACAAAAATGATCACTGAATTCCTTTTTAACTTATGTATATATTCCTTCATAGTTTCTCCTACTTTCTGTCTCCGTTAGTCTCTGATGTTTTTATCTCGTTTTGTCCTTCTTATCTCTCTTTCTCTCTCCTTTCTCGCTTTCGTTTTTATCTCTCTTTCTCCCTCCTGTGTCTCTCTCTTCGTCTCTCTTTTCTCGCTTTCCTTTTAATCCCTCTTTACTTTTTCTCTCTCTCCCTTTATCTTTTCTCTCTCTCCCTTTCTAATTTATCTTTTCTCTTTTTCCCTTTCTCGTTTCTCTCTCTCCCTTTCTAATTTATCTTTTCTCTTTTTCCCTTTCTCGTTTCTCTCTCTCCCTTTCTAATTTATCT